>JAJOZX010004181.1:217500-227500 GCA_023014485.1 Bathynomus jamesi
TCATTTCTGATTTCCTTTCTGGCCGATCTATAGCTACGGTTATAGATGGCCACTGTTCTTAAAATATTAATAGTGGCGTTCCGCAGGGTTCTGTCCTGTGACCCACTCTTTTTATTTACTAATGATCCATTAAATCGCACTTCTCTCCTATGCCGATAATTCCACTCGTCGTTTCTCCACCCACTTCCCAAAGCGTCCCTCTCAACAGACACTCAATACTTCGCGTGGGACGGCTATGGTACACCTGGCCTCCGATCATTCTATCTCTGTGGCAGAGAAAACCGTGTTGCTTTCAATGTCTCAAAGAACTCGGTTCCTTCATCTGTCTACTCGTCCCACTCTTCTACACGACTACCCTCTTATCTTCAATACACGCCTGAATCCTTCCTCTTCTCTCAACATTGTTGGCCTTCCCTTTTCCCCTCTTTCCTGGAAAGATCACGTATACACTACACTTTCTAAAACAGCTTCTAAGAGTTTAGGTGTGCTGTACTGGTTCCGCAGTTTCTTCAGCCCTCCACACAGTTGGTGTCTCTATACAGTGGTCCTGTCCGCCCCCGTATGGAGTACGTTTCTCGTGTGTAGGGTGGCTCAACCCACACAGCGCTACTTGACAGAGTAGAATCAATCTTTTTCGTCAATTCCCCGCCTCTTACTGTCTTCGGTCCCTCTCTCGCTGCCGCAGTGTTGCCTCGCTCTTTACTATCGCCATTATAACGGACACTGCTCCTCTGAACTCTAATTGCATGCGTCCTCCTCTAAGGAGAGCACGCAGCACCAGACTTTCGACACATTCTCATTCCTTTTCTGTCCAACTCTCTCGAACCCAAGGTATTTTCAATCTTTCATCTACTCAACCGGTTAACTTTGGAATAATCTTCTTCAATCCATCTTTCCCCCTGTCTATGACCTTCAATCTTTCGAACGTAGTGTCCAGGCATCTCGGAAAACCCCGACTTTGATTTTGGCTCTTTCTTCTATAGTCGGGGGGGTGCATTTGCTGGCATTTTTTCTTGGCCCCTCCTTCCTGCCTAAAAAGAATGTACATTAACTCATAAATGACATTTATCCCAAGATTTACGAGTACAAATTAGGAGATTAATTTATTTTTAAACGAAGTTACGCGAAAGATATTTTCTAAAATGAACGATTTAAATTATTTTGTAATTTTAGTCTGATGAGAAGGTGATAATTCGGGGGATGAAAATAATGAAAATGATAAAAAATGACGGATAACTTACCCAGTTCTATTTTTCCCATTCGATATACTGGAAAAAAATTTCTAGAGTTAAAAGTAAGTCAATACAGTTTTAATAATTTGGTTTCGTACGTTTGTAAATGAAGATGTCATTGTGATTTCATCAGTTTTGCGTTATGCTTTCGACTCTTTGAAGAACGCATTCGTGTGAGCTTACAAAATCGGCATTAGTTGTCGGTTGCATTCAGCGCTCGTTGTTGAATAATTTTGTTTAAAGGCGTCGATATGTACACAAACTTCTTCGTGCAAGATTGCCTCGCGCATAAGCAAGAATGAAAGTTGGATACGCGTAGCAAGTTCAGGAACCGTGTTTAAGTTTAAACACTGTTAATTGCAAGGTTTTTAGAAATCTCTGTTGAAATTAATTTATGGTCTATCCGCATGATCTTCGTGTGAAAAATTACACGAAGAAATTTACTTATATATATAGGGTGGTGCAAAAGTCTGGACCCATAGGCGGTTTATATGGGAAAAAAAGTGTTGCCTGCAGGAAGTTTATTATGAAATTTAATTAACCATACACCAGTGACTAAATTATGTTAAATTTAACGTTCTACGTAGTTCAGAATTTATAATAAGTGTTCGAATTGATGTCCATCTTCTTCCAAACACACCTCCTTTTGCGTACAAAAGCACAAGCTCTATTCTTTCTGCTATTGTTAACTTCTCTGCCATAGGGTAACAATCTGAAAAATATTTAGTAGAATTATAAACAAAAATTAAATTATAAAAACTATTATAAAAATCGAAAGATATTTTTTATATAGTAAATTGTCTATGGGTCCAGACTTTTGCACCACCCTGTATATATAAAATTTTCTGGTTCGTATGTCGAGACGGGAGTTCTGTTTCGCTCATTCGTTATCGGCGACCTCAGATCAAACTCGTTCCTGTCGCGTCGCGAGAGGATCGCTCTTTCACCCATTGTGCCATTGTCACGGTATTGGAAATGTAAAATTTGCTCGAAAAGCTCCGTTTCGTGAAGAATTTTATTTCCTTTACATAAATATATTATCTACATTTCTTTTATATTCATGGAAATGGTTATATATATATATATATATATATATATATATATATATATATATACATACATACATACATACACCCCTTTCAACCTTTTCAAATATTCCGTGCGATGATTCTCCGTTTCACGGAGGTCAAGCTTGTTGCCCCCCCCTCTTTAGATATTTTCTAAGATTGGGGGTGGGTTAAAAATACTCAGTCACAGATTATGAAAGCTCTAACTTGAGAGATACTAAATATATTAACAAATTCAGTTGCATAAAACTAGAGTTCATTAATAATTTGGCTATGTTATGCATACATAGTATTAATACATGTGTGTGTGTGTGTGTAATATAGTTGTGTGTATATGTTTGCATGTTTATATATATGGACGTGCGTGCGCGGAGAGAGTATATGGAGAGAGACGTGTACAAAAGGAATGTAGGGACCCTAAAGAGAGTAAACATAATAGAAATGCTGATTTTTTACGACAATACAAATGTTTAGGATATAGAAGTCCTTAGTCGGTATACTACGAAAGAAAATTTCTGACGAACATAATTAAGGAATATGAAATCTGGAGCCAAGGGTATAAGACTACATGTATGAAATAGTTTCGGGGCATAGCAAGCAGTTATATAGTGAGATGTGGAAATGCGGGCGTCAGGGAGGCGGGTGGAGAAATGGCGGAACGATGAAATTTCGGAAGTTGACTGTGAGCTGGGGTTGAAACAGTCGAGGGAGGGTGAAAGTTGGGCAATTTGAAGGCGAAATTGAGTGCGAGCGACGGAAGTGTTCTTTCTGTCTAGAATTAATAATAAAAATAACTGTTAATATTGGTAATAGTATTAGTAATATTATTTTAGTGGTGCACCGATTAATCGGTATCGGCACCTGGTATGACGATTAATCGGCCATGCCAGGTATTTTCCTAATATCGGCATGCCAGGTGCCGATACCGATTAATCGGTGCACCACTAGTTATATTAATGGTGGTGATAATAGAGGAGGGGGTAGAGGTGAAAAAAAATCGGATATTTGCAGGAATGTGAGGACTATAAGGGACTAAATTGGATTACAAAAATGTATATTTAAACTGCAATTGCAAAACAAACAAACAAAAAAAAAAAAAAGTAAAATATTAAAATTGTCAGAATTAGACCCTGAGGTTGGGTTTTTCTGGAAATTATTAGAGTATAAGAACTAGTCTTTAAGTTCTATTCAGTTTGAGTTTAGATAAAAACCAATTTTTACGTGCTCAGTCTATAATTATTTATAAAAAAAATATTATTTTAAAACTAAATAAAAGTCTGTGATTGAGGATATTTGTGGTTTTTGGTCCAGTTTGTGTAGAACAAGCCTAAGGTAGTACGAGTGTGACTGATTGATGAAGGTAAATTTGTGCTGCCTTTGGGGAGGAATTGAGGAAACGCAAACTTGCGGTGCATCTTGCTCCTGAAAAATCATGCCCCAGGACTGATAGTAACTGGGGGTGTCTGCAATACAAACTAACGAAAATTGCGATCAATTGAATATGAACACGGAACAGTGTCGCTGTATTTAATTCAAATGTTTTGTAGAAAATATAATAAACTTCAGGACAAACGATTGAAAGTTTACCCATTTGCTAATGAGAATCATATCCCCAAACAGCGTACGAGAGATGTAAAAATGAGTAGACTACAATTTTTTAGGCACCCGAATAATTGTAGGCTTTTGACTGATGAGAATGTCTTATTATTTTTTTTGTGACTCGGTCTTAAAAGTTTATTATAGCCCATAATTTAACTATTTTAGGTAGAATACATCGCAAGGACTTTATAAAATGAATGACCTTTATCAATACGCTTATATAGAAACATAATACAGATCAAGGACTTTGTACCTTGATGGAAAAAAGGATTTAATGACATTGTTTGCTCTTGCTTCACTACCATGTAATATTATTTTTCTGAGAAGCGGTGTAAATTCCAAAAAATATTTGGAATTTTTTTTTTCCTCTTGGCTATTATTAAGTTCGAGGAATGTATACAGGGTGTCCCATAAGTCCGGTATCATAGGAAAACTGTTTATTTTTTGTTGCGGGTAGAATAATGCGCAATAGCTAATGTGGAATGGAGTTACACTCCTGAGGAAAAGGCGGGGGCTGGAATAGTTCGTAGGGGTCGTTATGAATGTGTGTATTTTAAACGTTACTAATTCGTAGCTTTCGGCGGTTAGGTAAAAAGGTTAAAGCGAAATGTGCCGTGGACGGAACTTAGTCGAGTGATCCATGAAAACAAAAGAATAATGGTGAAACGGATCACAGAATTAGGAATGCGACCGTACGCGACACTGATTAACTAAAATAAAACAGGAAGGGAAGAAAAACAACAAAAAGGTAGTATTAATAGACAAGAAATAGACAAGTAAAAAAAAAAAAAAAAAACGTTGATACTATCCATCCTAAATAATTATTCAGGCAGCGCTAACCGTGAGTGGAACAGACAATGTGGGATCCTATATTACGACAACACTCATTTGTTAAATTTATAAAGTTTACACACACACACACACACGGTGTCCCATAAGTCCGGCATCATAGGAAAAATAATAAAAAAGGCGAAACAAAAGCTTTTATTTACAGAACGTGCTAAATATGTCCACCATTGTTTTCAATACACAAATTCAGACGTGATACCCAGTCAGCAAGCACACGGTGAATGATGTCGGGAGTAATGGTGTTACATGCCCCAATAATGCGCTGCCGCAAATGTTCAACACACACAATTTTCTCTGCGTATACCAGCGCTTTCGAGTGGCTCCAGAGATAAAAATCTAGTGGCGTGAGATCCGGGCTTCTAGCTGGCCATTCCACAGGCCCTCGACGTCCTATCCAATGACCAGGGAATTGCTGGTACAGGTATTCCCTTACTTGGGTGCTGTAATGCGCAGGAGCGTCGTCTTGCTGGAACCATGTTGGGAAATTTCCTTCTTCGTTCAAGACACTGGGAAATGCTTCTTCCTTGAGCGTACGTAGGTAGGTGCCTCCAGTGACATGTTTATCGAAAAAGAGGGGGCCTATGATGCGATCCTTCCAAATGCCACACCATACCATCACCCGAGATGCACCTTGTTCCTTTGAAGAGGTATACCAGTGAGGGTTGTTTTGAGACCAGTAGCGGGTGTTCTGTCGATTTACCTCACCATTTCCATAAAAAAACAGCCTCGTCACTGACCAAAATGATGGACGGGAAATTGGCATCCCGAGCATAAATTATGGTTTGTAGAAATAGAAAAATATGAAATTCTCTGTGATGCCGGACTTATTGGACACCCTGTATATATATATATATAATATATATATATATATATATATATATATATATATATTCGTGGTGGACCGGATATCCGCATCATTTTAACATCCGCATTCGCGCTTCTGACTGCGGATATTACCTCTAATAAATTATGCAATTTACAATTAAATTAGCTTATAAAGTAGCTTGTAAGGCCCAGTCATGCACATTTCATGTAAAGTATTAATTATTAATGAACAAACAGATTATATAAACCTCAAAATATAAATGTGGTGACCCCGTTACTCGAACGACCTATTACTCGAACGACCTATTACTCGAACGACCTATTACTCGAACCGAAAAATTCGGAAAATATAAAAAAATAGGGACTCGTTACTCGAGCGCATTTCCGTTACTCGAAATTTTTAATTGCGACGAGACGGGCCTCTTCTGGAAGAAGATGCCCAGAAGGACGTACATTACGAAGGAGGAGAAAGCCGCCCCAGGGCATAAACCCATGAAGGATCGCCTGACTTTGCTTCTGTGCGCCAATGCGAGTGGCGACTGTAAAGTTAAGCCTTTACTGGTCTACCACTCGCAAAATCCTCGGTGTTCAAGAAAAACAACGTCAGGATAACAGACTTGAATGTGATGTGGCGCTCGAATTCAAAGGCATGGGTTACGAGGCTATTCTTTTTGAGGGGGTCACTGAGGTGTTCGCCCCTCAAGTGAAGTCGTACCTTGAAGAGCAGGGTCTTCCCCTCAAGGCTCTTCTTGTGATGGATAATGCCCCTGCCCATCCTCCTTGTTTAGAAGAAGATTTGTTGGTAGAACATGACTTTATCAAGATAAAGTTTCTGCCCCCCAATACCACCCCCCTTATCCAGCCCATGGACCAGCAAGTCATCTCTAACTTTAAGAAGCTCTACACTAAGAGCATGTTCGAGAGATGCTTTGATGTGACGAATGGGACCGATTTGACCCTCAGAGACTTTTGGAAGGATCATTTCAACATCCTTCATGCCATCCGGATCATCGTCAAATCCTGGGCTGCTGTGACTACCAGGACATTGAACTCTGCCTGGAGGAAGCTTGGCGGGAATGTGTAGCTGATCGCGACTTTGAGGTCTTCCAGGAAGCACCTGTTGTTCCTGCCATAGTGTCTCTAGGGACGTCCATGGGACTGGAGATGGATGCCGACGACGTGGAGGAGCTCCTGGATGAGCACAAGACGGAGCTGACCACAGATGAGCTCCAGCACCTCCTTGAGCAGAACAAGCAAGAGGCTGAAGATGAGGTCTCCGCTACAGAGGAGGAGGAAGAAAAGAAGAACCTGCCTTCTGAGAAGATCAAGAAACTCCTCAGCCATTGGGAGGCAGTGCAGGCCATTGTAGAGGAGACGTTCCCTAACAAGGCAATTTCAGACAGATGTGTTGATATTTTCAATGACAATGTTATACGCCACTACTCGAACACTTTGAAGGGTCGTCAACGTCAGGTTACACTCGAACGCTGGATCAAGCCCTCTACGTCGGAACCCGAAGTGGACGTTCCTGGCGTTCTTCTGGAAGGTGATTCACCTTCCAAAAGGTTCTAAAAACCTACCTCCCTCTCCTCCTCCTCCAACCAAGCTCATCATCAAGCCTCCTTCTGGTAAGTACACTTAAAACCTTTTTTACTTTTTACTTTTTTACCTTTTTTACTTTAAATTTTATTAATTTTATTAATTATTATTACTAATTATTAATAAAATTAATAAAATTAGAATAATTATATAATAATTTGTATAATTAAAGCATATTTTAAAGTTTAAAATTCGAGTTTGGGGGTCCAGGAACGCATTATTTCTATTTCTATTAATTTAAAGGCAATTAATTAGTTTGTTACTCGAACTTTTCATTAGTCGAACCGCCTCCAGGAACGAATTAAATTCGAGTAACGAGGTACCACTGTACGTGGTAACAGAAAATTGAATGAAACTTTTCATTGAATTTTCTGTGGCTGAAACTCTTGAGAAAGTTATTTTTATCATAATGAAAATATTAATTTTAATTCTTATTCATTGCCTGCCATGATAGTAATAAGCACACCGGACAAAAAATTAGTCACCCCTAATAGCACCGATAGTAGGAAGTTCAAGGTCACACACAGGGCGCTGATGTAGCATTGGTAAGTGACAAGTAGCGGTGACGTAGCACACAGGATCAGATCTGTTTCGTGAGGTGGTGAAGAACAGTGTGTGTTGGATATAGTCTGCAAAATGGGTCGTGAGGCAGACGTTACTCAGTGGCAAAAAGGAGCCATCGTGTTTGGCAGAGCCCACGGACACAAAATGTCTGAAGTAGCCCAATTTGTTGGTGTGTCAACGCGTACTGTCCAGCGAGTTTACAAAGAGTGGTGTAGTTCGCAATCAACTGAAAATCGACGGCGTAAATGTGGCCGGGAAACAATTCTCGACAATAGTGACCGCCGCCATGTTTCTCGTCTAGTAACTGCAAATCGTTTTCAAACCAGAGAACAATTGTTCCAAGAAACCAATGAGGTTCTCCAGCGACCAATTTCCGAACGGACATTGCGACGAGAACTGCATGCGATGGACATCTGGAGCAGGGTACCACGGAAGAGGCCGCTGTTAACAGCGAGTCACAAATTGGCACGTTATAAATGGGCTCAGAGGCACAAAAACTGGACTGCGGCAGATTGGAAACGTGTAATTTGGTCCGATGAGTCCCGTTTTTGTTTGTTCTCCAGTGATGGGAGGCGACGAGTACATCGCAGGTCCAATGAAGCCTTTAATCCTGAATGCGTCGAAGGTGTTGTTCAGGCTGGAGGTGGTTCCGTGATGTTCTGGGATGTTTTTCGTACACGAAATGGGCCCTCTCGTTCCAGTGACGATGAATTTGAACCAGCAGGCGTACCTCCGCATAAAACTCGCGGATTCGTGCTGTTATCAAGGCCAGAGCGCCGTCACACGTTATTAGTACATTCTGAGAAGGGTGACTAATTTTTTGTCCGGTGTGCTTATCACCAAACTTGAAAAATTGTCATATATTCATAATTCTATATAATATTGATAGATTAATATTGATAGATTAATATTGATAGATTAATATTGATAGATTAATATTGATAGATTAATATTGATAGAATAATTGATAGAATAATATTGATAGATTAACTAAATATCCGCATCCGCGGATATTGAAAAACTGACATCCGGTCCACCACTAATAAATTATATATATATATATATATATATATATATATATATATATATATATATATATATATATATATATATATATATATATATATATTATATAGACGAGGAGGAGGGTGTTGTATCTACGTGAAAAACACTTACACATGTGAAGTGAGGGTAAAGAAATCAAACAGCACAGTTGAAGTTATTATATTAGAAGTAAAAGAACTGAACCTAACCATTATGAACATCTACAGACCACCAAACACCACAAAAAGTGAATTCCAATTTGCTACAAATGAAATAGAAAGCATATTAAAAATTACTTGAAACTCCAGCAACAATATTCTAATTTTCGGAGATTTTAATTTCCCATTCATATCATGGAAAAAATGACGAAGTTATATATGTTGAGAAGTTTCATGGCAACATTACTAAAGATGACAGAACTCAAGCAACAATGCTTTTAGATATTATGGAACATTACGCCCTTACCCAAGAAATCTGTGAAGCCACGAGAAAGGAGAACGTTTTGGATTTAATGTGGACAAATAACAACGAGATAATAATAAATAAAAAAGTAACGCACACAAAGTTCTCCGACCATAACCTCATCGATATACAATTGAAGTTAGCACCTAGAGGTCCGAAAACGCATCCAGAGAGCAGATGGAATATTTGAAGGCTTAAACATAAATTCAAAGAAAGTAAATTGGGGAAAACGTAAATAAAGATTTAAAGGAGGTAAATTGGGAATTGCTACTACACGAGAAGACCACAAGAAATACTATGTATAATAGAGACGGAAACCAAACCTATAATACTGAAACATATTCCAGAGAGACAGGAAAGAAAACGTAGCAAGCTCGAGAGGAAATCAGGACTCTATTCAGGCAACGAAGACAAACCGTAAAACATCTCCACAGATGCAGAACTGATGCAGAGAGACTCAAACTAGAGAGGAAACTTGGCGAAATAGAAATGGACCTAAAGCAAACATTCATACATAAGACAAACGAGGAGGAAAACAAGGTAGCAGAAAACATAAAAAATAACCCAAAATACTTCTACACTTTTGCGAAAAGGAAAATGCAGTGTAAAGAGAGTATTGGACCGTTGATAGACGGGGAGGCCGAATACACAAATGACCCGAAAGAAATAAGTGAACTGCTTAGGGAACAATTTAAATCTGTGTTTAGCACCCCTAAGTCCGAGATGGAAGTGGAAAACCCAGACGAGTTTTTCGACATT
>JAJOZX010004181.1:232500-307500 GCA_023014485.1 Bathynomus jamesi
TACCGGGTGTCCGAGAATTATCTGTACAATGTTTGGCTGTTATTAAAAGTCAACCATGAAGTGTAGAAATTCCAGTGTTGTCCCATTTTACAGAGAAACTCATTAAGTTTTTTCTGATAACAAGTTTTGACAAGTTTTTTCTTTTTTGTACGCGGGTGACAGACATTGATGATTTAAAAGCAAGAATCACAGCTGCTATTGAGCGAATTGATGTGGATATGCTGCACCGTACATGGCAACATTTGGACACTGGGGAACAAAAAAAAATATTTTCTTGGTGCCTGAGATTTTAGACCTTATTCTGGATATTTTCATGCCACTGATTCAGAAAATATCATCCATTTTGTTCTAGCAGCTCTAGTTTTTGAGATATTGCATACGTCATTACCTACTTTATTACCCTTCTGGAACGGTATTATGAGTTGCTCGTAAATCTAAATGCATCTGTATAATTAAATTGTAGCTATGATTTTGCTGATGTTGCTGTTTTGCATGTGTATTGTACATGTACTAACGTGAATTCTTTCCTGTTACAGGTGTTGACATGGCTTCATCACGAAGAAAGTGTTTAAATCATCCAGATGTGTTTTGTTTTATCTGCGGAGAGTACACGTTCATTGAACAGAGAAAAAACTATTACTGATTTTGTGAAAAAAGCTTATTTTGCCTATTTCAAAGTACAACTAGGGGACCAAGATAAGCCATGGGCTCCTCATGTTGTGTGTAAAACGTGTACGGAGCATCTGCGGCAATGGACCAACGGAAAGAGGAGGTGCCTGAAATTTGGTATACCAATGGTATGGAGAGAACAGAGAAACCACAGTGATGACTGTTACTTTTGTTTGGTGAATATAAAGGGCATCAATGGACGTAACCGGAGTAAATGGACGTATCCTGACATAGACTCAGCTAGATGGCCTGTTTCACATTCAGATGAGATACCTGTCCCATCATTCAGCCATCTTCCAGAGCTCCCTCAAGAAGATGATGAATCTGCTACTGACAAAGAAAGCATATGTGGGCAAAATGACAGTGATTTCGAAGAACCGTCATCAGTTGCAGAAGGTTTTAGTCAACACGAATTAAACGACCTCATAAGGGACTTAAGTCTTTCGAAGAAATCGTCTGAATTGTTAGCTTCCGGTTGGGAGAAAAAAATTTACTGCTGCCGGGAACCAAAATCACGTTATATCGCGACAGAGAAAAGGATTTACTGCCCTTCTTCTCAGAGAACGATTTAGTTTTCTGCAACAATGTGCGCGGATTGCTGATGAAAATGGGCATATTGGGATACACACCAAGTGAATGGCGGTTATTCATAGATAGCTCCAAACGGAGCCTAAAATGTGTTCTTCTACACAACGGCAACAGATACAGATCAATCCCAATTGGTCACTCAGTCGGTATGAGAGAAGAGCACGGGACAGTCGCCCTAGTCCTAGAAAAGATATCATACCGAGACCACCAATGGGTGATCTGTGTGGATCTGAAGATGGTGAATTTTCTCCTGGGCCAGCAGAGCGGGTACACCAAGTACCCGTGCTTTATATGTCTCTGAGACAGTAGAGCTAAAGATGAACACTGGGTGAGAAGACAGTGGCCTCTGAGAGAAAACCTGGTGGTTGGAGAAAAAAATATCATCAAAGAAGCTTTGGTTGACAGAGAAAGGATCATATTGCCACCACTGCACATCAAACTAGGTTTGATGAAACGATTTATAAAGGCTTTGAACAGAGATGGGACGTGTTTTGGCTACATATGTAGAAAATTTCCTGCGCTGAGCATGGAAAAGCTGAAGGCAGGTATTTTCGATGGACCGCAAATCCGGGAACTCATGAAAGACCCGCGTTTCCAAGATTCAATGGACAACATTGAGGCACGTGCGTGGTCATCGTTTAGTATGATTGTGAAGAATTTCCTTGGGAACTATAAGGCCGATAACTACGGTGAACTAGTGGAGAATATGCTCTCTTCTTTTTGTAAACTTGGCTGTAAAATGAGCATCAAACTGCATTACCTCCACAGTCATTTGGATCGTTTCCCAGATAACCTCGGTGATCTAAGCGAGGAACAGGGTGAACGATTTCACCAAGAACTAAGGACCATGGAAGAACGGTACTGCGGACGATGGGATACTCACATGATGGCAGATTACTGCTGGAGCATCCAACGCGAATGTCCTGGCACATCTCATCGCAAGAAATCTCAGAAACGCGGTTTATGAGAGATGTCTCAATGAAAGAACTTTTTTTGCCGTTCGTGTCTCAAGCTTGTTTGAATTTAATAAATATTTTTCGTACCTTATGCTTGTTTGATGTTAATACACTATTTTTGCTGACATTCATCATACTTTTGTATTCAATTGACAACAACAGTGATTGCCAGTCAGCAATTATATAATATTATATACATTATATAGAAATATATATAGATATATATCATATCTTGATAAGCAGAGCTGATGGAGAAAAACTAATGTCATTTTTAGAATCAGCGACCTCAATATACCCAGAAACAGGTCTAACCTCTAAGTCACCAAAAGTTGTGTTCCCCAGTGAATTATCGATTGGATGTTTTGCGAATCACTGATGGTGCACATATCGAATGTTTGTAACAACGTTACTTTAATAAAAGAAACTTTTGAAAATACAGATTCTAAATAAACTTGTTTAAGAATTTTACGTGTGTTATCAAGAATTTTATTAAAAGATGAAATTGTACAGATAATTTTCGGACACTGGAATTTCTAAAAAACTTGTCAAAACTTGGTATCAGAAAAAACTTAGAGATTCTCTGTAAAATGGGACAACACTGGAATTTCTACACTTCATGGTTGACTTTTAATAACAGCCAAAACTTGTACAGATAATTCTCGGACACCCTGTATATAATTTTTTGTTTTGTTTATTACTTATTTGCATGAATGTCATTCAGGTATGTGTATATATATAACCTTGGTTTTTCTTCTGTCCGAATTGTTCATTCTGACGAAGGTCAAGCTTGCTGCTCCACCTTAAACCTACAGCTTATCGTGGAATCCGAACCACGACTCACCACGGGCGGTTAGAAAATACGGTCCTCGTCCGGACTCGATCTCACGACCTCCCGATCACTAGCCCAGCGTCTTAACCACTAGACTACCCAGGGTATAATATGACCCTATTTTGGGGCCTCTCTGCTGGTGACCCGTTGCCCACGTTGGGCTTCCATCATGAAAAAGAATAACTATAGTATTTGTCATTTACTATTAATTTTCGAACTGTAGTGGATTTAATTTTCCCAGAAGAGTTCCTTATTCCATGCCCGGTTTGTCATGCCCAGTCTGTGTGTATCATGAAAGTTTCTCGGGGTACCATTATGATGTACATAAACGTTGAACGTCAGAACATGATTGAAAAACGGAGTCGGGGGAGGGACCCCTTTTTCCATTAACAATTTGAGTAAAAAGTCCTTCTGTATTGCTCTACTTCCCATTCAGAAATGGTTCTAAGTAAATGCACATTTGACCATGTTGATTACCGCGCTATTGCGAGATTTGGACCAACTTGAGACCCGTACAAAACACCATCAGCGTTATTAGTCCAAATCGTAAACAATGTGTGTGGTTACAGACTACGGCCTATTCTTTAAAAAAAAAAAAAATGTATGGACAGTGTGCTATAGGCGCATCACATCGGTTTAATAGTTGGTGTGGGCGGGTGCACTGCAGGAGGACCACAGTGGGTCCCACCTATACATTACGAAAGCTGCTTTCCCAGAATTTGCAATTTCTTTTATGCTTAAAATACTATTACACCAACATGACTCATTTAAAAAAAAAAAAGTGGTACAGCATGCCAATTACGACAATCTTGGAGAAGTGACTAAATTTCTACTTTTAGTACAAATAATGGCGAACCTGGTACTATTTTCGTAATGGAAGTTGCCTTTGTTCGATTTTTGCTCGACTTCATATCATAAAAGTGAACGGTTAACCATGTACTATTTTGAAAGATGACAAGACGTTGGGAACTCTATTAGCGTTTCAAAACCCATATTTTTTTTTTTTCTTCAATTTCCATATTACATATTATGAGACCCTGCCAGGAAGAAGTGGCTAAGCGACAAATTTTAAAAAACGCTAGAAAAACACGGTTAAGGTTGTACCAAATTTGAAAGTAGCATAACTTTTGAACTTTCAAATTGGTACGAGTTTTGACATTTTTTTAAACTTTTGTCGCTTAGCCACTTCTTCCTGGGAGGGCCTCGTATGAGGTTAGTAGTCAATTCATCGAAACTATAATCAGACGTCAGCAATTATATATATATATATATATATAAGATTGTGAAACTAGTGATTTCACTCGGGGAGTTCAGGTTAGGTTAGTAACTTCCTGAAGTCCCTGAATGAAACTAATTGCGCAAAATTTCAGGGATTTCATGAAATCACTAGTTTCTCACACACACACACACACACACACACACACACACACACACTTTTTTCCCTGAACCTACCCAACTTTAGAATACTTCTACACGACAACGATTATTCGACGCTCGAACTTTGTGAGAGCAAAAACAAGATGCTCTTGTGGAATGGACCCAATGACCCTTCTGGTTTTTCGATGGAGTTGTGCTAGATATATTACGATACACAAATGTTTTAACATAGCCCTACAGATAAAAATCCACGGCCTAGCCAGCGCTGAGGAAAAATTGCGTCTAGGAACAACGGGAGTTCCAACACTCCTTGTATCCTGTCTTTAACGCCCACTCCCGGAGTACTTCTCTAGTCGATTGGTGTCTACAATCTCCTTGTGCTTGCTTTGCCTTTGTGTTCGGTTGAGAGACTAAACGCAGAGTATAAAGTCCTTCTCCATAGACTGTTTATTTCGTTGCTTTGCTTTAATTGCAGCCATTGACCAGAAGCCTAACTTGCGTAAGTTTGAGACTGCAAATGGAATTAACCCTTTGAGACCTAACTACGTACGACGTATACGAATGATCGCCACAGATTAACTACGTACGCCGTACGATCTTAATTTTCACGCCCGCAATTGAATGAGCGTAAAAGAAACTCCGTCTGTGGGACATACAACGTTTCCCCCTGCGCATGCAGTACTGAAAGGGTTTTTCAACGCTTTAGATACAAATTTTGGGTAGCCACATTTCCGTGTTATCCAAAACCTACATAATTCTTCTGACGGGAGTGACAACTACTGTTGGTGTCTTTTCAGAAGAAAGTTCAATCAAGTTGTGTAGGCGTACCGAAGGTTCGGCAGACTGTACCACACTTTTATTGAATGGCTTACATATCCATATCTCACTAAGGTTCACGTGAGAAAGTCCAGGAGCTATTTTTACAGTTTTTTAATTTTAGAGAATGGAGTCTCTTTAGGAACAGCTCGCCTAGGCCTAACATGAATGTAAAATCTTTTATAGTTTTTACGCGCATGCGCGATATTTTTTTTGTATAACATTTAGCAAGTATTTTATTGGCTATATACAGGGTTGTGCATAACGTTTTGCAAGGGAGTACAAATCAAAGTGAACAAAGATACGCTAATTTTTTTCTCGTATCATTTGAGTCTTATTCAAACTGAATACAAAAATGTATTACTATGACTATGCTTGTCATTACCCTCTCACAGTTCTCAGACGTTCAGGGTATGATTTCGGCAATCGTTCAAACAAATCTGTCATGTTCAAGTTCTTGGAAGATAGTTTGAATGCGTTGAAGAACGACCTCTTCATAAGATTGGTTAGGACTAAGTTCCTAGAACATCCAAATCTTCCGCTTCAACTTTGAAAATCGCTCCAAAATGCTCTGCTACGTTCACATTAGGAGAATTCCCTGTAGAGATGGAACCTGGTTTTCAAAAAACCGGTTTTTAACCGGTGATGGAAATTTTTAATCATCACCAACCGACGATAAGAACCAGGTTTCACATTTTTGCGCAAGTCTCCGATCACTTTGGTCCATTTTCTATGAAACAAACGTTTCCAAACGTTTAAAAACATAATTATGTTTTGCATCGTTTCGTATCGTTTTTTGTTTGTTTATAAGTGTAAATAAACAAACTTACACATTAATCAGTTAAGATTCTAAGATTTAATACTCCATCAAGTGACGGTCCATCATGTCAAAGAAATCAAATGCTTGGTATCATTTCACTCGTAAGAATAAAGAAGCAGCAGAGTGTATGACATGTCACAAAGTTTGTGTTGTGGAGGTTCTACTTCAAGTTTATCATCCCACATGAAAAATATTCATGGCATAAACATCGACCAGATTAATCAGCCATTGAAGAAACAAAGAACAGTGGAAGAGTTTGTGCAAAAAAAAAAAAAGTCCATAGCAGAGGAAATTTCGAAACTTGCTTGTGTAGATGGACTGAATTTCCAATCAATTGCTAAAAGTGAATTCATTCAAGAAAGCCTAAAAAGATAAAATACGACAAGCCTCATCCAACTTCCCATAATGGTGTCAGAAAAATGGTGCTTAGTTTTTATGAGAAAAAGAAACATGAATTGGTCAACTACTTCAAGAATCAGGTGAGACAAGGAATCCGCTATTCATTAACTATGGATGAGTATACATCTTTGCAAAACCAAAGATATATCGATGTTCATGATGAAAATCAACATTGGTCTCTTGGTCTCATGAAAATAAATGGTTCTCTCGATAGCACCAAAACTATTGCAATCGTTAGGAAAAGATTACAAGACTTTGGCTTGGACCTAGATAAGCATATCGTGGGTTGCACCACCGACGGTGCCTCAGTAATGGTCAAATTTGGAAGAGAAATAGTACCTGATCACCAGTAATCTTGGAAAATGAATCAGCACTGTTCCTCTTTCCTTCAAGACGAGCACTTAAGAAGTATGCGGATCATAGATTTAAGAGGCTTTTCCACCAGAAGCTTGCCAGATTTCAGAAACAGACGACCAAGTCCAATCAATTGCTTCGAAACTCGAAGATTTACAATGCAGCTCAGGTCGTGAAGTGAATGATGACGATCAACTTATGAACGAGTACATGTGTGATATGAACAAACTGAAAATGAAACCCAAGAAAGATTCTTCTGAGACCTTTGACGTAAACAATGAATTCAAATATTTTGAAACTACTTTGAATAGAAGCGAAAATTTGGATCGAACGTATGAGGCGTTGCTTATAATAAAAGCCACCAGCGTAGAGTCCAAGTGTGTGTTTTCAGCTGCTGGTTTATTCGTCACAAAGATTCGATCAAGAATGTCAGATCAGACATTTAATGCTCTTTGTTTTCTCAAGTGTTATTTCAAAAATCAAGTTCGATAATAAACTTTAATTCAAATGTTACACATACTTGATTGAATTAATTAAAACCTTATTTCTGTTCAATATTTTGATTATTTACCTCCCTAAAAAGCATACAGAATCCCATCGGTGAAAACCGATAAAAACCGGCTTTAAGAACATAGCGACGGTGAAAACCGGTTTTACACTTTTCAGTTATTTTCCACCCCTAATTCCCTGGTCACCGAGTCCGATTAAATAAAACAGTAGTAGTTGTGGCATTTTCACGTTGGCATGGAGTAGTTATTGGGGCACTATCATGAAGAGAAGTTATTACAGTTTGTAATAGACACCTCGGAAGTGCATCCGGAAGAAATGGAATAAAAATTTCTGTAAGAACAGTCTGTCGATAAATAATACGCACCATCCAATGAAGCACCTTCTTTGATCACCCACGTCATTTTGAGAGCAACGAAGTAAAGGAATATCTCAATGCAACAAGGTTTTTTTGCAAAGCTGTTGGTAATGGTCATGGTCTTCAGTATCTTCCAAGGAAAGTGACCATACTCTGTCGTTTTGGTAATTTGCCCAACGGACTGTCTAAACGAAGAATAATTCATCACTTGGTGCCAGGTGCGTAAAATCTTCCTCCAAGATACGTAGATCGTGGCAGAGCCAAAGTCGATTCTCAATGTTTGTTTGGCATATCATTGGTTTTGGGATAGCATGGAAAGGCTTCAATCCTTTCCTCGTGTAATATCGTTGAATCGTTGACCAGTTAGCAGCCTTCTTTCGCCTCTCCATGATGAGTTTGGCAACTTGAGTACAGCTTCGTTGCCTTTTACCACTGCTTTGCCACGATGTTTTTGCTCTCCTGCAGCAGTTTTTCGGGCTAGCCTTCTCCAAATTTTGTTAAGTACGAAGCCTATCCCTTCTTCCAATTGTCAGTAATCCATCTTTCACTACGGTGAAACTTTTGGGCGATCCACTTCCAAATGATGAAAGTTGCACCCGCTTCCATCGTTTCTCTACAGGCATGTCCTCGAATTCGGTCTACCACTCGTTGTTGTTCTATCTCCAACGACGACAGCTATCGTCACTTTGTTATTGATATGAAATTATCGAGTAAAACATGTATATAACATCTAATTTGGCAGTCCAGTAAAGTTTGCACCACCCCATTACCAAAAGTTTATGCACGACAGACACTTTATTTCAAATCTAAAAGCATCTGAAAAGTTATTCAACTTATGGTGTACCCTGTAAGCGTAAATTTAATTAAAAGAAACTTAAATATATATTTATTTAAGCTCTATAATACAGGGTGTCCAGTGTCTATAAGGTCATAAAATCATGAACCACGAGTAAAAATTGAAAGGTCATTGAAAAGCAATAGTAATAAAAAGCCAGTCATAAAATTGACTGTTGGGTCATAAAATCAAAACTAAAATAAATGAAATAATAAAAAATATTAAATATTAAATAAATGTATACTAAAATTGTTGCCACTGGATTAATGTTTTGTTGGTGCGTATTTAAAAAAAAAATATATATATATATATATATATGATGAATAAAACCACAAAGGAAAGGAAACACAAAATGGTGCTCAAGCGCTTTCGTCTAATGACATCCTCAGGAACACTGAAGTACATAAAGGGTTACGGCCAGACGGGAAAGGATTTGCACACACGTATAAAACAGCATCAATATTCCGTTAGAACAGGACAGTTGTCCAGTGCTCTTTTTGTCCATTTGTCAGTGTTATCCCACTGTATTGATTGGAATAATGCTTCAGTGTTATTTCACTCTAGCAACATTGTTAACAGAAATATTCTTGAGTCTGCCATTATCCAACTTTCAAATAACTTCAACATAAGCAAAGGTCTTTTTCAACTCGATCCTGTTGTTTTGAATTCCTTCAAAACAGATTTAGATAAGAAGGGTAGGACGCTAAATCTTTGGTAAACTTGTATGTTACTTTATTAACTTTTAATTTTCATTTTATTTTTATATATATCGAAACTTGACTATAAAAGGCAGTGTTAAAACCCGGGCAGATTTCCAGTATAAATTTGTATTTTTATAATTCGTTTGATCTTGTGCTAAAAATCGATATTTTTCCTTACAAATCTGTATGCCTCTGTTAATCTTTTAATTTTTATTTTTACTTCTCCGTTTATTGCATGTATATATATATATATATATATATATATATATATATATTATATATATATATATGTATGTATGTATGTATGTATGTATGTTATTTATTTATTTTTTTCTTTCTTTCTGTAACCTATATATAGGCCGTAACCCTTTATGTACTTCAGTGTTCCTGAGGATGTCATTAGATGAAAGCGCTTGAGCACCATTTTGTGTTTCCTTTCCTTCGTGGTTTTATTCATCATAAATATTTTCACGTGTTACTTTCGTGAAATAATTTCATATATATATATATATATATATATATATAATATATATATATATATATATATATATATATATATATATATATATATATATATATATATATATATATACACACACACACACACACACAGGGTGTCCGAGAATTATCTGTACAATTTTTGGCTGTTATTAAAAGTCAACCTTGAAGTGTAGAAATTCCAGTGTTGTCCCATTTTACAGAGAATCTCAAGTTTTTTCTGATACCACGTTTTGACAAGTTTTTTAGAAATGTACGCGGGTGACAGACATTGATGATTTAAAAGCAAGAATCACAGCTGCTATTGAGCGAATTGATGTGGATATGCTGCAGCGTACATGGCAACATTTGGAGTAGTATCGACTGGATGTTTTGCGAATCACTAATGGTGCACATATCGAATGTTTGTAACAACGTTACTTTAATAAAAGAAACTTTTGAAAATACAGATTCTAAATAATCTTGTTTAAGAATTTTACGTGTGTTATCAAGAATTTTATTAAAAGATGAAATTGTACAGATAATGTTCGGACACTGGAATTTCTAAAAAACTTGTCAAAACTTGGTATCAGAAAAAACTTAGAGATTCTCTGTAAAATGGGACAACACTGGAATTTCTACACTTCATGGTTGACTTTTAATATCAGCCAAAAATTGTACAGATAATTCTCGGACACCCTGTATATATAGCCATAAAAAGTAATTTTTTATAGCAAAAGTCATAAAAAGAGAATTTTTCATTTTGTAAACACCCTGTAATACAGAATACTTTATTACAACATATAACAGTAATTTATTGAAAATATATCTAACATTCTCTATATAAACTGTCTTGAAAGGGTAACAGAATACGGGGGGGGGGGGTTCAAAACCTTTTTTTTTTTTAGTAACAACTTGTATAATACAAAGAATTTATTTCTTCCCGTCTCGTTCTAAAGAGAATTATCCAAGTTTTCCCTTCTGACAATTTTTAAGCTTTTTTAGGTGTTAAAATATGTACGTAAATTTTATTTAAAGAGGTGGGAAGTTTGTGTACGTCTTATTGGACGTTAAGTTAAAAGAAAATGAATGTATTAAGCCTTTTATCTTTAATATATATATGTATGTATGTATGTATGTAGTAGCGGATCGACAAGAAATAGACCAACAAATAGACAGATCCTTTACTTCCACGCTATCATCAAAGAACTTGGAAAACACACGTGGGCAAGAGTCAAACAATGGAGTGTGTTTTTCTTCCCAAAGGGCGCGAACGCAAATCCTTATCAACTAAAGGACGCGCTCACAAAGCGTCTTAAGATTTGGTGCGAAGTTCTACGTCACAGGAACTACGTATAAAAGCGAGCACCCACTCTCACTCCTCGCTTCGTTAGCGCTTCCATTTCGTTAGACTACTCTGTACGATATCATCTCTTCAACCGCCTACCGGCTTCGGCCGGAGACGAGGCCTGCTGCTTCCTTCAAGGCCTACAATTTATCATCAAGTAAGATCTACAGACCGCCTGCAGAAGCAATCCTTCGAGGCCCAACCGGAATCGCTTCGGCCTGCGGTTTGCCGGGTCGGCCTTCAAGTTCTCTCCACATTCTCGAGATATATTCAGCACCACAGGCCTACGCCTGCAAGATCATAAGGCCAGCCTGCACCTCGAGAAGTAACATCACCTCAGGCTTCCGACGAAGCCTACATCCATCATCTCAAGAGCTTAACGGACAACGACACTCGGGTTTTCGGTAATAGATCTTTCTTCAACCCGCCTTCAAGAGTTACATCGTCCTAAGATAAGTACCTCCTATTCTAAGTACTCTTGTGAAACCTACATTAGCCTACCGCCGAACGGTAGGCTATACTCCCAAAGTGTGTAATTAAGCGTTCCAACTGACTCACGTGAAAGAACGCAGTAGGCCTGTCATCCAATTCAAGTGTCATTTCAATACCGTAATTCCGCGTATCATCCGTCATTATGTTCAATTCATATATTTGTGTGTCAACTAAATATTCTCTTGACGTAATCACTTAACAACACATAATGGTCTTATATATAAATGATATTTGTGTATTTGTCAAGCATTTCGATCCATTATTATTAGGCCGCATCAATTATTCTATGTGCATCCATGCAATCATTTAGCCTACTTAATCAGTGTCAAGTATTCTATTCAATGTACCAAACGCACGTGCATTCCTTTATATCATTTACTAGGCCCATTCAATGTTCCATGTCGCATGCCATTTACATACCATCAATGAGTACATCATTTATTACGTGTCAATTAAGCTATTAACATTTCATCTTATGAGCTAAGTCTATGTCATAAGCATAACGTAAAACTACCAATTAATTGCTGTCAATTCTTTGTTATATCACAGTGAATAAATAACGGTTTTATTTTCATAATAAACTACAAAACCCATAAGGTGTCTTTTATAACCTTAACATTAATTTGCTTGGGTGTAAACCAAGCTGGTGACCTCGCTGCCATTTCGGTCACTTCCAATAGTATGGTGGATCTACTCAAATAGCCTTTCATTAATAAGCAATCAATCATTGCATACAATTAAATCATTATCACCTTAAACGGCTAAAACTAGGTCCACTATACACACACACACACACACACACACACACACACACGTGTATTTTGAATGGGTTACATGATAAAAACCACGGATACATTGAATCTGCATTGGTCTTCGTTTGCCGAGTGTTATTTCTAGGTTTATTTTGTTCTCTTTACCCGCATCTAAGTTTAATTTTGCCAGCAATTGGTTTATACCTCCGCGTGCCATGCTGTTTACGTCAATAATTTTTGAAAATTTTATTCGCCTTTGTATACGTTTTGTCAAAGCGTTTACTGCATTGTTCGTGGGTTGTTACTATATTGTTTTCTCGGATATTTTGTAATTCTTATATATACCCCGTTAGTTAGCGAAGTTTTAATTTATTCCAGTTTCGTAAGTTAACGAAAAAGCCTCTTATGTTCGCGAGCGCTCATTCGAATTTCCCCTCGTGTCAATATTAGATAGCGGCGCCCGCTCGTCACTCACACGGTCTCTCCTAGCGTAAGTTTGTGCTTAATTTTCTATGGTTTGCGCGTGTAATGTAATAAATAAAATAATTAAATAATTATTGTAATAAATTATTATTAAGTACAGAAAAGAAAATATTGAAAAAAAAAAAATGGTTTTTGAGTGAAAATTAGGGTCGATTTTGGCCGACTCCAAACGTAACTCAATTTTTCCCATAATAAGTTAATTTCGTAAGTTAACTATTTCGAAAGTTACCGAGGTGTTTTGAAACGTATCCTCGTTAACTTACGAGGATAACCTGTACCGTAGACCACTTCAGCATGTCGTATAATCACTATGTTCTGAAACTTGGTTATTTTAGCTCTGTCAAATAAGCTACTTTGCATGCTAGTTTTAAAAAGTGTGTGTGTGTGTGTGTGTGTGTGTGTGTGGTGTGTGACTGATATCCTATATATTTTATAGATCTCGAATCTGGAAGCATTGGTGTAGGCAACTGTGTGTTCATTATTGTGTTCCATTGGCCTACATAATCACTACTCAAACAACTGTTCTAATCTGTGGACCACTTGTATGTTTGTTTATGTAGAAAGAGAGAGAGAGAATATATATATAAAAGTATGAAAATGACGAAGTAACAGTTAAAATATACAAAAATTAAAAATGGATGACAGATTTTGTGAAATTGGATGTGTATCTTATCTTGTCAAATTTTTGTGTGTGTGTAATTAACAAATTGCAGAAAAGGGGAAATTCTTCAAGAATTAGGAAGTGGGGTTGCTGTGTGTTTTTCCCCTCCAGTGGTGAGGCGGGAGAGTTTAACTGGCTATGCTTAGGTTGAAGGCAGAATTATAGTAGTTGGGAGTTCGTTTTGTAGTGAGAATACGTAGGTAGGGATTCAAGAATGCCGAGGTCGATTGGTTGGTGTGAGGAGTTAATCATTTTGAAGTTGGTTGGAAGCAGGCGGTGGAGATGGAGATGACAGTGATCCCTTATGGCTAATTTAGACGGTTTATTTGAAGGTTGCGATGTTCTGGTAGCAATACCGCGACGTTCGTCCGTTCTTGTTTAATATTGACTAATAGTGCTACCAATATAATTCGCTTTGCAACGAATACAGTTGAAGGAGTAGATAATGGACGAGACAATAGGGTTGAGGGTTTTTCTTTGATTGAAATATAATTTAATATTGTTTTTGATGAATATAAATTGAAAGTTGATTTGGGGGTAAAGAGGGATGAGTAGGTGGCGAAGTTTTTTGAACGGTAGGTACTGTAAAAAGCGGGGAGGGGTTGAGAAAATTTCTGGTTAGAGATTAGATGTTAACTTTTCCCAAATATTTAATACAAAGTTATATGATGGAGGGGACCTGCGGCTTTACCTGGATTCCGAACCACGGATCGCTACATAATCTGGACACGGAGGACGGTTCTCTCTACAACTACTATCCAGAAGCAACGTCGCTTAACTTTGCTGATCGACGGGAAGCAGTTTTACGACACTGGCCACGACGTAGCCCTAGTGAAAAACTTGGCTATACTGATTTTCACTTTCATCATTAGAAAAAACGTCGGAAAAATGCGGTAACAATTCTTACCAATTTAAAAATTGGAATAACTTTTCAACTTAAAATATTTCGAAAAATTAGCTTAAAAAATTAGTTTAAATTGATAAATTTCAAATTTGGTACAACTTTTAACTGCTTTTTCTGGATGTAGATGGAAAAAAAATGGATTATCGTATTATACCATTAAAACAATGGATTATAGTATTATACCATTAAAACAATGGATTATAGTATTATACCATTAAAACAATGGATTATCGTATTATACCATTAAAACAATGGATTATCGTATTATACCATTACCTGGATTATCGTATTATACCATTAAAACAATGGATTATCGTATTATACCATTAAAACAATGGATTATCGTATTATACCATTAAAACAATGGATTATCGTATTATACCATTAAAACAATGGATTATCGTATTATACCATTAAAACAATGGATTATCGTATTATACCATTAAAACAATGGATTATCGTATTATACCATTAAAACAATGGATTATCGTATTATACCATTAAAACAATGGATTATCGTATTATACCATTAAAACAATGGATTATCGTATTATACCATTAAAACAATGGATTATCGTATTATACCATTAAAACAATGGATTATCGTATTATACCATTAAAACAATGGATTATCGTAGTATACCATTAAAACAATGGATTATCGTAGTATACCATTAAAACAATGGATTATCGTAGTATACCATTAAACAATGGATTATCGTAGTATACCATTAAAACAATGGATTATCGTAGTATACCATTAAAACAATGGATTATCGTATTATACTATTAAAACAATGGATTATCGTATTATACCATTAAACAATGGATTATCGTATTATACCATTAAAAAAAAATGGATTATCGTATTATACCATTACAAAAAATGGATTATCGTATTATACCATTACAAAAAATGGATTATCGTATTATACCATTACAAAAAATGGATTATCGTATTATACCATTACAAAAATGGATTATCGTATTATACCATTACAAAAAATGGATTTCGTATTATACCATTACAAAAATGGATTATCGTATTATACCATTACAAAAAATGGATTATCGTATTATACCATTACAAAAAATGGATTATCGTATTATACCATTACAAAAAATGGATTATCGTATTATACCATTACAAAAAATGGATTATCGTATTATACCATTACAAAAAATGGATTATCGTATTATACCATTACAAAAAATGGATTATCGTATTATACCATTACAAAAATGGATTATCGTATTATACCATTAAAAAATGGATTATCGTATTATACCATTAAAAAAATGGATTATCGTATTATACCATTAAAAAAATGGATTATCGTTTTATACCATTAAAAAAAATGGATTATCGTATTATACCATTCAAAAAAATGGATTATCGTATTATACCATTAAAAAAAATGGATTACCGTATTATACCATTAAAAAAAACACCTTTATTGCACGAAATTAATCATTATTGCAAAGATATTTTTAACCCTCTCGGACTGTTTGTCCTCTTAGGAGGACCCCCCTCCCCCCCAAAAAAAAACCTTAATGTGAAATAATACATCTCCATATAAATATATCCCAAAAAATTTGACACCCCTGTGACGAGAAAGCCTCGGTACTGAAATATTTTTAATTTTTATATATAGATTTTTTTAATTAATTGTATGAAGATATATTATTTCATATGTAGGGTATATTTCTTTTAAATGCCCGAGAGAGGGTTAAAGCATATTTTAGCATATTTAAAACCTTTAAAATATAATTTATGGCATAATAAATATTAGATTGAAAAGAAAAATGGAAAACAAGCCAAATGTACACTGCGCTGAGCAATGCAAAATGCAAGGTTGATTTGGTGTGCAATGTTGGCAGTCGAATGTAGACACCAATCGACCAGGGAAGGTAGGAGTGCTGGAACTCCCGTTTCTCCTGTCACTGTCCTCCTTAGCTGAACTTGTTCCGTGTCTCATCTACCCTGTGAGCAGTCCAGCATCCCTCTAGTCTTCGCTACTCATACATGCACACTACATAATTCTTTGGGCCCCACCTTCATGTATAAAAAGAAAATGGGATAGGCGAGCCTGAATGCAAGTATGATACATAAAAATGCCTGTGTAACTAGGGATTTCATGAAATCCCTAAAATGCTTAGGGATTACATGTAAGGATACGTCGTGATATTTTCGTTAGTTTTAATGAAAATATCACTACTTAACCAATCGTCAAGGGCATTCAATTAACCTAACCGGACATTCAATAATTTTCCCGTAGGTTTTACGAAAATTTCACGACTTAATCTAGCATGAAATCGCTGAACATTTTAGGGATTGTGAAATCCTTAGTTACAGATTCCCTGTAACATATATGTATGTTTTGTCGATTCAAAATTCTAATCTTTCATGATTCTTGCTACCTCACTTTTTCGTCCTTTTTCAGAGAACTACCTCATTTTTTTTTTTTTTTTTTTTCCAAAAAACTTTTTATTTTTTAAACTTCTTGTGACGGTCAATTTGTATGCGAAAATCTCGTATTCTTCTTCTTCCGCAGCTTATTATCCCATCTTTACATGGGGTCGCTGTTTTTGGTTCGTCTTCTCCACTCTCCTCTGTCGTATACCACGTCCTCCTCCAAGTCTTCTCCCTGATGTCCGCCACCACACAGTCCCTCCATCTCGTCTTCGGTCTTCCTCTTCTTCTCCGTCCCGGCAACTCCATCTCCAGCACTCTGCGCCCCACATACTACTACTACTCTTCTCCTGACGTGTCCATACCACCTCAGCCTGGCCTCCTGCACCTTCTTAGATGCTTCCGCCACCTTCACTGTTCCTCTTATATGTTCATTTCTGACCCCATCCCTCCTCGTCACTCCACACATCCATCTCAACATCTTCATTTCAGCCACATCGATTTTTCTTTCATTGCTCTTCTTCATTGGCACAGTCTCCATTCCATACAACATTGCCGGCCTCACCACTGTTTTGAATACCTTTCCCTTCAGTTTCACTGGGACCCTCTTATCACAGAGCACCCCTGATACGTCTCTCCAGTTCTTCCACCCCGACTGTATTCTACATTTTATCTCTCTCTCTGCTCCCCCCTCTGCATATCCACTGTTGACCCCAAGTATTTAAAATACTCCACCGTCTTAACACGCGCTCCACTCAATGTCACTTCCCCTCCTCGGTCCTGCTGCACATCACATCTCGTATATTCGGCGAAAATCTCATATGAAAATGTAAATAAAAAGTGTAGAAAGAAAGAGTGAAGTGATTTTGAAATAGATTTAATTTCGCGTGAAAATTTAAATCTTTTAAAATGAACACCGACCAAAGTAAAGAGTGCCGATACCCTGAGTATAGCCAAAGGCTGTGTGTAATCAGAGAAGAGAACTTATTATTTGACAGTCTTGGGTAGATTTATGGGCGAGTTCAAAGGGCAAATATAGCTTAACAAGGGTCCGTTTCATTTTCAACCTTGTAAAGTTTCGTTTTGTTTATTCTTCGTTTCATCTGAGGAAAACCCTCGAGCGAAAATTTAAAATTTTTGTTTTAGACTTAAATTTTCAAATTTTAATTTGAAAATTTCTTTAAGAAAGGCGGAGCGTAGAATTTAACGAAGTTGAGATTAGAGCCAATAGAAGATCAGTAATTTTTGTACGAATGATGTCGTGTAATGAAAATGGTTTTGATAGGCCCTTTAGACTCCAAAGGGAGGAGTTTTTGTAATCCTGAGGTGTAACTGAGTTTCAAATCAGTTGTAGTCGTTCCTCCGAAAATTAACAGTGGCAAATAATTCTTTAGAACTTGTGGTGTAATGGAAAGTTTCTAAATTGAATTAGAACTCTCTCACTATTGTGCTTAAAACTCGAGTCCGTTTGTGTATGCGAAATTACATAATAACTTAGTGTTAGCGACCAGCAAAAAGGGAACTTGGCGAGATTCCTTTTAAATTTTCTGTTTTGAATCAAATGTTCAACATGAAGTCTACGTCATATTAGGGTTCCTCAGAAACCATTCGCGATCCTGTGTTGGAGTGGGCTTAGGGGGAAGCCAGGGAAGTGTTACGTAACGCTTCCGTTATTGTACGAGGAAACCTAATTGAATGGACAGACTTTTTTTTTTTCTGGAAATAAATCTGCGGTCCTTACGCAGAACAATCGAGAATAACTTTCCACCTGTTTTGTAATTTAATTTTTCCAATTCCTTCGACAATTTCATTTAGTGCAAATGTGTTTTGTTACATACAAATAAAAAAAAGCCCTCTGTATAAAATGATTGTTTAGACTAAAATACTTGTGAACATTTTCTTTAAATTAATAATTGGATTTTATTGTAAGCAAAATTGGTAATCATCCATCAGCCTATTGCTTTGAATTTATGTACTAATTTGAGTGAAATTGAATAAACTTTATAGGAGGGCGTGTGTTGTTTTTTATGCTACCTTGCAATAGGCCTCTCTTGTAAATTGAGGGTAAATTAACATTTAAAGTTTGAAATCCAAAGTAGTCTTCCAGTAGGCCGAAGGAACTTACGCATATCAAATTAAAGTTCCATCCGAGTGGATAGGCCGAGTCATCCTGAACAAAAAGAACACGCGCGTAAGAAATAAGTTTAAATAGAAATAAAGGTGCGCAGCACATAAATTAAAGAGTTGCGCACGACAAACTACCTCACTTTTTCTTTTCCTTTTTTGTTTAACTACCTCACTTTTTTTTAAACTACCTCACTTTTTCTTTTCCTTTGCAGACACACAATGAAACTACCGTACTGGAGACGGGGGCTTACATTCTCATCGCCGCCGGAGGCATAATTTTCCTCCTTGGGTTCCTGGGATGTTGCGGGGCTGCTATGGAGTCTAGGCCACTTTTAGTAATGGTAAGTTCATTATAAAGGGCATGCATTGTTTACCGTTTTATGCGTTGGGCATGATGCCCTTTTCAACCGACACGTAAATTGAACTATTATTACTAGGCTTAAGGAAAACTTCAAAGCTTAATAAATTTGCCCACCTCCCAAGTTTTTTCAGGTCAAGAAATGAGATAAGATTGTTTTTTTTCAATCGAAAATTTTATAGGCCTGAACAAAATTAATCAGCTTTAATAGTTCCTATGAGGAATATGTCGCACAAACTTAGCTTGTAAGATTCTATTCAACGTCTGAATAGGGTTTTGATGTCCTAAAATGACTGTTCTTTTAGTTTAAGACGTCAAAACCTTGTTGAAGAGTTGAATAGAATCGTACAAGCTAAGTTTGTACGGCATATTCCTCGTAGAACTTATGAACCAATGACCAGCAATGGATGTGATCTGTCTTGTAGAAGGGCGTAACACGAAAAGCAAACGCTGTTTAACATACGCCGAAGAAATCGTACACAGGAGAATTTCCATTATTATGCTGAGGGTAGACGCGACGAGATGGTTGACGAAATTAGAATTATATATACTTTTGGATCTTCATCTATTCCGCCATTGTTATCTGGCGATATGCAGACTGCTGAGAGATCCTGAAGACAAAACTAAATTGCTTCATAGTGTCTTTGATGCTAAACAATCCTTACGGCGCACCACTAGTTACTAGTCTTGCAGAACAGAGACGTCCATATACTCGTACTATGGAGTAGTTCAGATGCAACACTTCATTATCAAAACTCATAATAGTGTTAAGTGTTTTTGATGCAGATATCACAAAGTTTAAAAACACACACACACACACACACACACACACACACACACACACACACACACACGGTGTCCCATTAGTCCGGTCTTGTAGGGAAATTTATTTTAAATTTTATTTACAAAAGTAATATATTAGCACCAAAACATGTTCAAATTAATGTCTTGTTTTGGACTTTTGGCGGGGGGGGGGGTGCAGGTAAAATAACACGCAATGGCTAATATGGAAGCTAGTTACACTTCAGGAAAAGGCGGAATTCTGCGAATTTATCGAGTGGAGCTCGTAAGATAATTAAAGAAGTTAACACTAAAATTAGATTTTAAAATTGCTGATGATGATGATGATGAATCAATCGCTAATAACTCTCAACACAATGAAATGACCATAGTTAAAAAAATATACCCAGCTCAAAAATGTTACGTCCGGCAGCTACGGAATCTCGAGAGATTGAAGTACGGCGTTAAAAGACTCTATCATCCACTCTAGGCTAGCCCGAGAAAGTAGAAAATGAAGGGAAAATAATGAATGTTGAAACTTTCATACCATACTTGCACTTGTGTAAAGTTTTCATGCAAGAATAGTAATGGCAGCAAAGTGTTGAACAGACATGGCTTCCCCTTCGCCAGCAACTGTTTGACAGAAAATTAATGTGAATTATTATTGAAAAATAGAAGAAAGTATAATAAAAAACCTTCAGATTCCATTCACACCATGCGTACACTTATTTTGCGTACACAATTACGGATTAGATGACTGGAAAATAAAGGATAGTATGAAACAGTAGACCACTAAATCTAATCTACACCATGCATTTTTTTGAAGGTTTTTTTTATTATACAAGAATCATTTCATCGCCGTCGTACCGAGAGAATGACCTCTTAAAATTATTTATATTACCGTCCTTCTCGCTAGAATTCCTTGCTTAGATAAGGGAACTGTGATCCAGAGGTATCTCCATCCAGCTGATCAGCATGCCCCAATTTAAGAATTTCCACGAAAAGTGTGTCATGCGTGATTCTCCAACCCTCAAAATTTATTTTGTATCCTACGCATAGGAATTACTTCATAAGGAAGCACTGATCCAGAGGCACACCTCCAGCTGGCCAGCACCCCATAATTTAAGGATTCCTCCGACAGTGTACATGTGATTTTTTTTTTCTAAAAGTAGAATTTTTTAACGAATTCTGCTCTAGCTAAGTAGCATCCTTGAAGATCACTATCTATAACTCCTGAGAGTTCCCATCAAATTTAGTCTCTATCACTGGGGTATCATCTGAGAATTTGAAGTGGTCTGAAACCAGACCAGACCAGCGCCTCCTACTACATTTACGAACAAAAGGGAACATCACCATCCCCAACTCTCCACCCCAATGAACTACCCCCATAATCCTCTTTTATAGGTTTATTCGGAGATTTTGATTTCCCAGACACACACGCATTGACAATACTCAACACCCAGTGCTCTGTCACCAGATCAGACCATCGCCTCGTACTAGATTTGTATCTAGAGCAGGGGTTCCCAAATTGTGTTCCGCGGAACACTTCTCACGGTATACAAGTGCTCCGCGGAACACCAATTTGGGAACCCCTGATCTAGAGCATGGGTCGGGGAACTTTTTTGGGTATTACCCAAAAATCTATTTGAGTAAAATGAAATTACCCCCAGACTTCAAAGTAAACAAAAACAAGCCAATTGCTCTTAAAATTGTTGCATATGGTATACAAAAAATTCAAATTAAAAAAATGTTTATTGGATCCATTATGGAGAAATAAAAAAAAGCCACACATGCTGGCATAAGAATAGCACACAAACAAAATTAGTAAAAAGGATTGAAGAACTGAAGAATTTCATTCAAAACATCTCCACTTCAGGTTTTGGAAAAATGATGCAGTTTCATTTTTGATACATCATCAAAATCAGGACGTAAATTCGTAATATTCTAAAATTTAGAATAACGCCACATTTATGTAACAAAATAAAATAAAAATATACGAAAAAAATAGCACAAAGTGTGAAGCACTAAAAGCACCTCTTCGTTTCATACCATACACACAACTGAGGCTCTGAGGGAAGTGTGTGTCATACCGCACGCATTACCCCCAAAATTTTTAAATTTATCCCTGTTCCCCGACCACTGATCTAGAGGGATATCTATGTTTCTCTATGCATAAACACAACAGTATATACAGAGAGAGATTTAGAGATTGAGATGTCGAAATTTCGACATTAGTAACAAACCCAAATTTCGAAATCAGAGAACTTTGTCCCGTGAAAAATAATTTTAAATTTTTTTTAATCTTAAAAATCTTAAATTTTAATTATAGAAAATTAAATAGAATTTGAATTATTTGAAACATGGATTAAAAACTTAGTTTGAACTCGCTACATAATTAAATTAATATCCATAATAATTACGGCTTTGTGGACCCCCCCCCCCCCCTTTCTTTCAGATGGAGTTTTTAAAATTGTTCCCCCTTTGTCTTTTTAATTTTTAAATGTTTTCCCCTCGGTTGCGGAAGGGAAGAAGAGAAATTCAGTCAAAATCACACACACTTTTCGGGAACTGAAGCGGATTTCGTTATTCCTTTGTTTTAACGCGCGCGCGCATACCTAAAAAAAAAATTAATGTAATTTAACCTAATCTAGCCTTAGTTCCATCGATGATCGAACCGAGAAGGGAATGATGAATATTTCGGAAGCATCTAAGGGCTCAAAGAGGGGGGGGGGGTGTTTAATCATTAATTAATTAGGTACTCGGACGTACCAAAATGTTAATTCAGAAAAAAAAGTTACCCCACTACTGTGAATTATCATGCACTCTACCTCACTTATGGCCAGTTGCCCCCTATAACCTTGATTACCTTGGTTTTGCTTCTGCCTGAATTGTTCATTCTGACGAAGGTCAAGCTTGTCACTCCACCTTAGACCTACGATTTAACGTGGAATCCGAACTACACCCCCACCAGCAGCCCAGCGTCTTAACCACTAGGCTACCCAGAGTACCCACTTATCTGCCATTGAATTTTTTTGTGTGGAAGGATAAACAGCTGGGTTTTGCTGCGCGCCGTCTGCAGTCACCGGGTCTCGATCTCGGGGCTGATGGATTCGTAGTCAGCGACGCTAACCACTACACCACCTAAATGTGTAAAAAATTTCCCCCGCCAGGGTTCGAGCTCACTACAACCTGAGTAGAAGACGAGTGCACTAGCTACGACATTACAACGACGGTTAAAAGTTAACACAACTCGTCATACATTTAAACAATCGCACCACGACATTTTACGTGTTAATCCTCCTGCACTCGAGCTAATGGCCAGCATTTCAATCGCATTATCTGGTGCAACGCTGGCGTTCCATAAATGGAATATCATGCCTGAACAGTCGCGATTTTGCATAATGCTAAAATTGCCTCTACCAGGATTCGAACTGACCACCTTTTGAATAGGTGAGGGCGCTAGTCGCTATACTAACTCGCGCCCTCACACACTATTCAAGAGGTGGTGGGTTTGAACCCTGGTGGGGCCAATTTTTTGCATTATGCAAAATCGTGCCTATTCATATTACACACACACACACACACACACACACACACACGTTATGTCTATAAGTAATAATAATACAGGTAGCAGACTTTTTGTATGAGATTTGTTTGATAATTATAATTTTCAACTTTCCTCTTTTGATTTGTCGACTATATATACAGGGTGGCGCAAAAGTCGCGCATCATAGGAATTCCCCTACCCTATCTTTTGGGTAGGGGATGGCTGCGAAATTAACACTAGAAGAGAGGGTGAGCTTGGTTTTAATGTATTGAATACCAGGTACAACAAATCGATGAATCGGTACAGAATTTAAATTTTGTACCGATTCATCGATTTGTAGTACCTGGTATTCCATACATTAAAACCAAGCTCACCCTCTCGTCTGTTGTTAATTTCGCAGCCATCCCCTACCTAAAAGAAAAAAAAAGTCTCCACAGAAATCCTAATCATGCGTGACTTTTGCGCCACCCTGTATATTCTAGAATCATTGTTTAAGTTGCTCATTTGCGTAACATTGGAACTTCATTAGACATACTCGTTCGCTTTAATCCTTTTTGCTCGTGTCGATGGTCAGTGTATCCGTGAGGTTGCAAGGAAATGGGTTTATATTGTATCCAAGATAGGTTCTGTGCAATTTTCTTTTACAGAAATCAGTCTGAACGTTGAATTGTTGCCATGGCGACGCATCGATGCGTTAGCTGAGACCCGTACACACCAGATATAATCGAAATATCTTTTTTAACCCCTTCAGACGCAGGAAGTGGTGTGAAACTGATTTTTTAAAATTAATACTTTATATGTTACCGGAATACTAACTCTTCTAAGGTGGCTATTATTGGACACCACTTCTGAAGGGGTCAATAATATAGCGAAACGAGGGAAATTCTTCACGTACATATAGATAGGGTACGTGCAGCCTGTCTACGTGACACACACACACCACACACACACACACACACACACACCACACACACACACACACACACACACCTCATTTTGGGTTGTATTTTCCAGTTAATATTTCATTGTAGAGTTTTTCTAGACCAAATATAAGGTTGGTAAACATGCGTATGAGTTAGTGAGGCTGTTAAGTGTTTAATGTCAGAAGCAGTGGTCATTAACCCGCTTAACGCGTGCTGTAATTATGGAGAAAAGCTTGATGGAATTTTAATTTAATATCATTTACGTCTTAATTTAATTGTCTCCGTTGTAATCCGTGTTAGGCATTAAGGCAAGCCCCAAAGTGGACTTAAGTGTCTATAAAAACTTAGACGAACGTGGTTACGTTGTCGTCTATTGGCAATTTTTGTCGGAATAATTTTGAAATTTAAGCGTGAAATTGAATTAAAGGGTGGGCGAATGGAGTCATTCCGAAGCGTAAGTTGCGAAAGTATTTGTTTTGATTAAAATAATGTTTAGAAGTTTAAGCTTATTCCAATTTCATGCACTGTCGCGTTCCCGCAAGTAATAAGGTGAAAGTAAAACCAAAGTTTTATAATAAACGAATCTCTAACTTAGTTTTTAAACTTTCCTTAGTGTTTGATTTTAATACGGCGGACGCTCTCTCATTTTGTTACGTTATCTCGTGTAGATGACGGTTTTTTGCGAATATGGGCTCCAATACTGCAGCTTTGATTCCAAATACTGATAGTGAAAGAGGCAACAACTTCAAAAGAAAAACGAGGATTCTGTGAAAGGAGCACGAAGCTCTAAAACCAGTTGAGCTCACCCAAGCCTCAAAATGAATTCAAGGTCACCCTTCTCCTTAGAAACGATAAATACAATACCCTTTAAAAAAAATAAAAAATAAAAAAAAATATCCTACAAGGAGCGCAAAACCGCCTCGCCCTTTTCTTAGATAATTATATCTCTGGTCGGCATCTGTGTTGTGCATAAAAAAAATATTATTCTCGACTCGAATCTTCAAGGAACGAGCAGAAGTCCTGTAAGGGATCACGAACCTCAGAAACTGATCGAGTCCCGCTCAAAACGGGAGATGTAGAATCTTTCAAGAAAACTTACAAGAACGCATACACATTAACACAAATTGAAGCTCTCCTGAAAGCGCCTAATGTAATACGAGGCCCTCCGAGGAAGAAGTAGCTAAACGACAAAAGTTAAAAAAAGCCAGAAAACGCAGTTAAAGTTGTAACTTTGAAAGTTATCATAAATTTTTAACTTTTGAACTATTTCGACGAATTACATCACTAAATGTATTTCGTAAATCACGATAATAGTACATCTACTACGATAGTAGTACATTATTAATTCTTACTGAGGTACAAGTTCATAACTGCCATTACCACCACTGTAATTAGATTTTCATTATCTAAAATATGCTTATTTCATTAAACACTTTTAATTTCGTAATTTATCCTATATTTTTATTTAGCGTCATTTATTTTTTACTAAATTTTACATTTTAAAAGATTTAAAATTTATTATTTTTAATTTATTTAAAATTGTGTTAAATAAACACTGTGTCCAGCTACTGTAAGTTTTTTACTTATTATTTCTTGCCATTTTCACTTTTTTAATAATAAACAAAGTGAATCCCGTTAATTTTGCCTAAAATGCTTCCATGCTTTCAACGGCATATTCAGATTAAAATAGTGTGAATATATTAATACCATATCTAAATTATACAGAAAAACATTGAAAAGTATTGCAAGACTTTATGCTAGTTGTATTCTTTCTCTGATTAAAGCTTTTTTTTTCACTATCAATACTAGGGCATGGTTCTGATTAATCAGTTAATCATTGTTTCAAATTTAATCATTAATTAATCAAAAAAAAATTATTTTTTTAGAAAATGATGGGAAATGATTAAATTTCCTCATTTCACCATTTCATCTTAAATTTTGTTATATTTGAATTTGGCACCTTTTTGCGTGTATAAACTATCTAATGCGCCCATGCCTGATTTCTTGAACTAAAACAAACTAAATGTTTGAGCAAAATGTTTTCTTCGGTGTTATCTCACGCAACAGAAACAATAAAGCTCTTTCTTACTCTTTTCACAAGTATTTAATTTTTAATCAGTTAATCATTGATTAATTAGAAAATTTAATCATTCATCACTTTTTCCTAAAAATGATTAATTAGCCATGCCCTAGTCAATACTCTCCATGTATACAATTCTGACAGAAGACGTGCGTTTTGCGTAGCGAAAGTAAAAACATTCTCAAAATTAACAACACTACAGCACATTAATGCACTACAGAAGGAAATGTTAGTCACTCGACCTGTTTTTTTAAGTGTACACACACGCATATACACACTTTTTTTTCATTCGTTACAGTACATGTATGTACGTATGTACCGGGTATGTATACAAAAATATAGATTCTTTTCCCAAATTTTTAAATTGCAGTTTACTTGTCAATTCCTGTTTTAACGTGTTTTTGTGCTAAAAATATTTGTAATTGGTTTCCTGTGCAAATGCGTAGTTTTTGAGATATCGTAACAAACATATAGGATATGTTCATGTTACGAGATCTCGTAAACGACGCATTACCACAGGAAACGTGCAAAACGCCTCAAAATTAACTACTTAACCTAACCAATCATCAACGGCGTACAGTTAACCTACCCGAGCATTCAATTAACCTAACAGGTTAATATTGGTTATTTCACCTAAATATCTTCTGATCTTTTCGTATTAGGCACTCGCTGTCACATTTCGGGCAAGTTAAGGATGAGAGAATAACGCCGTAATTGATAAAAACATCCAATACTTTGTCTTCATCTAGGGCACATGACGAATCAAGTCCTCAAAGTCGAAATCACACGAACGGCACGTCATAATTCTATCGCAAACACCACCAAACTGAATCCTATTAGGAAAAAAAAAAATAGCCAGAACAGAAAACAAACTAATTAAGTCGCCAGGGTAGCGAAAAAATAGCCAAATCAGGAAAAATATTTTATGAAAAGTACATTATAGCCAAAACAGGAAATATATTTAAAAAAAAAGTACATTTGAACAAATTTGCACGAGATAAGATATATATATTTTTTTTAGTCAGTTTTTAATGGCAATTCAATATATATGTACTTGTTCAACTGCTTGTGACGAAGTAAAATCCAATATTAACCCAAACTTTTCACCAGAACTTGATAACTTCGTGGTAAAAATTTAGCTTTTTCAGTACCAGTGGGCTAATACTGTAATGTCCAACGGGAAAGCGTAATAATAATAAATTGTACTAAAAATCAACCTTTCTAAAAATGCCTCCACGTATTTTTGTATAGATTTAGTTGTCGAAGGGAACCCTCGAAGGGTGCGTAATATAAGTGACACGTAACAAAAATATTTAATTTTGAATAACTATAAATCTTAAACTGTTTGGTGTGACCACTTTACTCCTTTGACGTATCGTGGTACGTCATGACAGATATTGTAAATATAGCATATCTTTTGCGCGACGGTGTGAAGTGGTTTATCGTGTGCATCCAGTGTTAGAAATTTTTTAAAAGAGGGATCTGTTATCGCGAATGGAAAATGGGGTGAAAAAAAAATCATGTAGGAAGGAGGGGCCAAGGGCGAATGCCAGCAAAAATGCCCACCTTTATAAGAGCCAAAATCAAGGTCTCCGAGGCTCACGATGTTAACTTTATTTTTTTTAAATTTTGAAAAGATTGTGTAGTGTGTAAAATGCGTGTGTATGGAAAAATAGAGGGAGAAGTGTGTGTTTGAGAGCATGCTGGACTGCTCACAGGGTAGGTGAGACGCGCAAAAAGATCAGCTAAAGAGGACAGTGACAGGAGAAAATGGAGTTCCAACACTCGGTCTCCTACCTAACATCCTCCCCAGGAGTACTTCCCTGGTCCATTGGTGTCTACAATCTCGTTCTTGTAATACTTGGTGTACTGGTGTAGTAATTTGTATCTCACTAATGACAGGTTTTTATGTATAATAGACTGGAATCCATTTGCATGGCAGTTGATAATTTTTTTTTTTCTTTTTCTTTTAATCACCGTCCCAACAGATACCAAAAAAAAGATCGGTGTTTGTTTTTTCCGGTCTTGCCTCGAAAAACTGTTGCAAATGAATCTTGATTTAACCCTTTAATGCCGACCATTACCTTATGGCAACATGAGCTTGACAGTCTATTTTGAACCTTACGATCTGAATATTAGAGGTTATTTTGGCTTGAACAGGGGAAAAAAATTATAATTTCACAATTCAGTCGTGAAAGGATTGAAGAGAGAGGTACTATAAGAAGGGGGGGGGGGGTATAATTTGACCATTCACGATTTTTGCTTGCATTCAGTTTTTATTTTATTTTGTTTCGAATGGTCTGTGACTTTCATTTTTGAAAGAGGAACATGATTAAATTCTACGTTAATTCTACGTTGAGATTCTTATTGAAATATTATCCATTTATTATTTGCTCCAAACCTCGCATCCATTCACTTTTCATCCATTATTTATGAAAGTTTCAAAGTAAAAACTTAAAATCAAACCCGAATATTTTCCAATTTAGATTAATCCCGTTTTCTGTGACTTAAAGGGAGGATTTTTATATTTTAAGATTCATTCGTATGTTGAAATATCAAAATTCCAAATTCAGTTTTTTTTGGCGGGTACGCTCTTCTTCGGGTATGTTTTATATGTCGAGAGTTTATGCATAGATTCTTAGCTTGTGTTTTTCACAAAAATTAATGGGTACTCTTGCATCATTGCTGTTTAATTCTCATGTAGCATCCACTTGGAAAAAATTGTACTTCTGACGGATGTTAACCTCTTTCCAGACATAATTGAAAGATCGCCGAATTTTTCCCAGGCATCCTTTTTGCTTATAAAGCGAAAACATTTTTTTTTTTTTTTTTTTTTAATTTGCAAACTTTTAATTCTTTTTGTAAAGTGAAAATAACTTTAAAAAGTAAATTCGCGAAATTCTTTGCGAGGGGAAACTAAATTTATCCGCCAGGATTCAAAACAGAAGTGGGTGTTTGGGTCGATCGCGTATAGCGAAGCAAACGCATCCACTGTTATTAGGAGCCGACCGAAAGTCGAGGCAAACTGTGTGTGTGTGTGTGTGTGTGTGTGTGTGTGTGTGTGTGTGTGTGTTTTCTAGTTGCTAGCACTACTGGAAAAAACAGTTCATTTATAGTATATTTTGCTTTCTCTCAACAATTGGCAACAAATTAAATGTTTTTGTTTACTCGTAAAGTTCAGATTGACGCCAAATGTTTGCAGTACGTATTAAGTATTTTCAGTATAAAAAAAAAAAAAAAAAATGATGAGTAATTGAAACCGTTCTAGGAAGAAGTTGTTCAGCAACAAAAGTAAAAAACGCCAGTAAACGGGATAAATTTTTTTACCAGTTTGAAAGGGCCATAACTTTTCTGTCCGTTCGTTTTCTCATTGTATCAGAGTCTCGGACATATTAACACCGGACCTCCGGACTTCTGAAGCTATTTCGTCGAAATATCTTCAGACGTTCAAAAGTTTTGGAACTTTCAAATTTGGTACAACTTTTAACTTTTTTTTTTTTTCCCCGCTGCTTAGCCACTTCTTCCTAGGAGGGCCTCGGTACCCATTATGGTTTCTTTTAACATTATCCATACGTAGGTTTAGGAAATGCCTTTGTTTTAGGGCGTAATAATAATAATTAACCTAATAAAACCTGACCTTTTCATTCCTCTCTTTCAGTATGGAGTTTTGGTGATATTAGTTTTTCTGTTACAAGTGACTGCTGGTATCTTGATTGCGGTCTACAAGCATGAGGTAGGACGTCGATTACACTGGTATGCATATGAAATTTTTTTGTCTGCTGTGAGGGTTTTTTCAACTCATATTATATAATTCGACCATGCTGAATTCGAAAATGACATTGGTTTTCCTTAATCAAGTCAGATTTTCTCTATTGGCCATTTATTATAAGTCCAATTTTATCCCCAAATTTATTGATTTTTTTAGCTTAAACACTGTAGATACGAGTAATATTATAAGAACACTCGTGAAAAATGAAAACATTGTGTGAATAAATACTTTTATTCATACAATGAATATGGAAAAAAGTTTATTGAGGAAGGAATGAAGTTTTTTTGGCTTTCCGTCTGTGTTTTTCTTCGGGCACGTCTCGCTTCAAACACCAGCAATAGTCCGCCGCAGCATATTGATATCCCAGTTTCCCTGGTACCTCTCTTCCATTATTTTGATATCTTGGTGAAATCGTTCACCCTGTTCCTCACTATAATCCCCAATTTTCAGGAAAATAGTCCAAGTGGGACCACAAAAAGTGCATTTTTATGGACATGCGCGACCCATGAGCTTTGAAAGCTTCCATCAAGTTTTCGACAACGGACTCGTATTCTGGACTTCTACGCTTGCCAAGAAAATCAGTGACAACTGATTTGAATGCCTGCCAGACATTCTTCTCGGTTGGAGTCATTGCGTTTTCGAACTGAGTATCCTTGATCAAAGTTCGAATTTGAGGACCATCAAAAACCCCAGCATTTAGTTTAGCATCAGATATATGAGGAAATTTACTCGAGATATCGGAATGCTGAACCCTCCTTATTCATTGATTTGATGAAATTTTTCATCAAGCCCAGCTTAATATGAAGTGGTGGGAGCAAAATTTTTGTTGGTGGTACAAGGGGCACTGAAACGACATTATGCGACCCAGGTTCAAAATTCTCTCTGGATGCCCATTCACGCTGTGCATAGTGCTTCTCATCCGCTCGGCTATCCCATTTGCAGAGGAAACATGGGTATTTCGTGTATCCCCCTTGCATTTCCAATACAAATGCCACAATCTGAAAAAAATGAAAATATTTAAAGAATTTAGAGAATTTGTTCTATCAGATAAAAAAATCTATGCATTAGACTGTATCACTTCTGTGGGGAAGTTAAGTGTTCTTATACGCTCTCAAATAACCTTTGGAAAAACAACATAGTCAATAGCAATAGTTTACTTATGATATTAGTATTACCTTCAAATCTCCACAGATCCTCCAGTTATGTTGGTCGTATACGAGAGCATCCAGTAAATTTTCATGTTATCGTAGCTCTCAGTAAGTTGTACGGAATGTGCTACAGGGACTGATGCAACCCTATTCCCAATGTTGAGAAGTACTGCTTTCAAACTTCGTTTAGACGAGTCTATAAATAGCCTCCATTCTGATGCGTTATATGGCAGGCCCAAGGATTCGATTAGCCCCTCAACATTGCAGCAGTACACTAAGGAAGAGGTATTTTCGTGCACTGCAAAAAACTTGCGGAATTCTTCCTCTCGTTTCCTATACCAGGAGAATGTTGTTCCCGGAGCCAGCAAGTTGTCCTCTCGAAGTCGTGAGCCCAAGATCTCGGCAGCTAATTTGGAAAGTCCTAAATCCCTGGTAAGATCATTAAGTTTGGCCTGGTTGAGAGGCCTCGGCTCATTTGAAGCGGTATTTTGAGGTATATACGACTGGGACTGGTCATTGGCATTGGTCATTGATTCATCATCTGAATCATCGAAGTCCAGGGTTTGAGGTGGGTCGGGTATTGGAATTCCAGGACCATGGGGTACAGGTCTCATAGCAGAAGGAATGTCAGGGTATACAACAATGTGTTTATTCTTCTTGTTAACTCCTGAAAATAGAAACACAGAAACATGGATATAAAACTTGCATATGAAATAGAAGAAGCATTCAGACAGTGGCGGCTCGTGAGGGAAGGCTGCGGTCTGTAAGATATGAAATAGGTCGATGGAGTCTGTATATTTTCTTTCTTTTTCATTCATATTGTCCCTTCGGGGACAATATGAATGAAAAAGAAAGAAATATACAATCATTGTATATGTAAATGTAACTTGTATAACAATATGTATGTGTAAATGTATTTTCTATAACAATATGTATATGTATGATTACCATTATGGTGAATATTATGCTATATATGGTGAATATTATGTCAAGTTTCATACGAGGATTTCAAAATATTTAAGAAAAAATAAATTTATAAGCCCACCTTGGAGGTGTTTGTCATGCAGAAATAGCAATCTGTCACGTGATCCTTTTCTTCTCTCCAAATCATGGGAATTCCAAAAGGCAAAGATTTCGCTCTGCCTTTGCTCCATCTTCTCAAATTTTCAATGCACGTCTTGCAGCACATATGAGGGGCGAAGTTTTTGTCCTGGTCCCCTAGCTTAATTCCAAAGTATGCTCTATACATTGTCTTCACAAATTTAGTGATTTGGGACTGGTTATTTGGCATGGTAACCGTCCCACATATGTAGCAGAATCTATTGGGATCATTTTTACACGCTCTATTCATTATGAAATATTTGATCTATATGCCTGAAAAGTAAAAAAAGATATTATACAAGTGAAACAAGTGATGATAGATGTTACTGTTCCAATTCCGCTTTGACAAAATCACGAAAAATTCTATTTTACTTATGAGGCCATAGCCGGATAACCTGAGCTGATTGAGAAAAACGGACTGCAGATTCGAAATCAGCAGGAAAAACTCTATAAGAATCACTTACAAAACCCTTGACAGCAAAATTGATGCATACCAGTGTTATATTTGTATTTACTTAATTCTTGATAAATTTTAGTCATGGGTTCTTAACCGAATGAGATATTGGGTTGGAAGCCTTTACGCGTATATCCCACATATTAGGAAGTGCCATAATGCGCGCACACTTTATTATAAATCCACTACCAGAATGTAATTTGGGGGAGATTTTTCCTAACCACTCTAGACTAGGTCCTTATTTAAGGCCCTAGGAATTTTGTATCAAAATGTGTACAGTAATCATAGTTAGTACAGTACAACCTATTCTCATTTCCCTATAATTACCATAGGTAGTTTGCCATATTCATAGGTTATTGAATCAATATGAATTAATATATACTAAATTCAGGTGGAGGATCATTTGGAAGATTTCCTGAAGGTGACCCTGCGCAGGTATTACACGCACCAAAGTGAACCCAATTCGATTTCTGTGACTTGGAACGCCATGATGATACAGGTATGAATTTTTAATCAAATAAACTCGAAGCCCCATTTTGAATCGGGTTATGTTTCTGCCATTTGTATGGCAGAACAGTGTATTGCAGACTGTTTCGCTTAAGAGTTTGTTAATCTTTTAATACAGTTAAGTTGAAGTCAACATACGCATTTTAAACAGTGGTAGCAGTTAACACCTGAAACCCCAATTTCTACAGAGGGGAGTGTCCGTCAATCCCCAGATTCACTTCGGCTCGAGCATTATGAATTGGTGGTAACAGGTTCATTTTAGCACGAGGAGGCAGGGGGGAATATATATATATGTTTTCCAAAAACATATCTCGGGAAATTTTCAGAATACAAATTTTATTTTTTTGAGCATTTGTACATTCGTAGACAATTCCATTCCGTTCAGAATATATGAAAAAGAAAAATGGTTCTCATAATTTAGCGTCATTGATACGTAGTTAGAAAATCGTATTGTTGAAAGGTAACCGACCGATTGCAGGTCAGTGCCTTCCAAACCCAATTTTTTTATGACCGACCACCAAAGGTTTAAGTTAACTCTTATAACATTGTCGTCATTATCGTCATCGTCGTAAATTTTCATTAAAAATACCTCAAATGGGAAATATCGCTTTAATTATTTTGTATTTAGGAAAATTTTGGTATTTTTTAGTCGTGTGGAAATACTTTTTAAAGTTGAAGATACACTTTTCCCGAGATGTAAAAGTACCCTTGTTGCAAATACAGTATGTGGGCTGATATTTTCAGCAAATACATGTTCAGGAGTACAGTACATTAAATTGCAAAGGTACCATTCTAATGATTGTATATTTGTAAATAAATTTTATTTGTAGTAATGTAGAAGGGTTTTTTTTTTACGCGCCTCTGCAATTTAAGTAAATGTAAATAATTTTTGTTATTCCTAATTGGTAATTTTTTCATCAGACTGTATTGCGAATTTTGAAAGTTTTTATATTATTGTAATTTGCGTGTTCGGTTGGTGAACTAGTTTACACGGCATTCTATTTTAATGGTCACTTTTTTTTTTTAACCAATTATTAATTTTTGCTAAATTGTTTTTTTTTTTTTTTTTCCTCTATATTTATTTGGTCAGCGAACTTTTATCACCCTAAATTTTACGGTAGTGAAAAGCATAAACAAAATCAGTCACACTTCAATACAAGTTTAACACACACACACACACACCACACACACATTAAGGCAAATAGTGCAAAAAAGGTAATATTAGAAAATAAGGATATTCTTTTTTGTAAATTGCGAAGAAACGAAATTTTGCAAAACGGATGGCCAAACTGAATGAAAAATGGAAAAATGCATATAAAGGTCGCTCTCGTAATCGAGCCGGGTGGGGAGGGTGAAAAAAGAAAGAACATTGATATCGGTTATATCCAAAAAATGCATCAGTTTTTATCATTCAGTTTTGCAATCTTTTTGTAATTGGATTTCAATATTGATTTGCAATAAAGTGAAGTTTATATATATATATATATATATATATATATATATATATATATATATATATATACAATACACCAGAAGATATTGTTTTAGTTTACCCGAGTAACCAGAGATGCTTGTATCTTAGATGCTGTATCTTGAACAAAAATATAAAAGTATCTTAGATGCTTGTATCTTTGCTGCAAATTTATCTTCAGAAGTCGAGCTATGCGCTTGAAATTAATAATAGAACGAGCGTCTGAAAGTGGCGCAGCGCGCGGCTTCGACTAACATTTTCTCCCCCATTATAAGTTCTCGGACGTGTATATATCATTAGATTCACGGCAGTCACAAAGAAATTACTTTTTTTTTTATCATAAAACAGTCGTACTTTATTCAGTAGAACGTTTTAAGATATCATAAGCGCAAAACCTGCGAAAGTGACCGGTGATTTAAATATGTGAGGATTAAGTTAACAAAACCGTTTGCTGACATATCAAAACTAATTTTAGACGCGTCACTTAAAATACGTATAAGGATTTTAAAAAAATTAAACTTTTATTTCTAGTCTCCAAACTTAACTGATTAGAGATGTATTTTGTATCGAGATAAGTTTAATATTTATTTTGTATTTTGTATCTAAGATGCATTTCTAAGTGTATCTTGCCCATCTCTGCTGCTAGTATCCTACCTTGTTCGTCTGTTCGTCCATCACATTTTTGAACAGCTCCACATAAATTGGTGAAACTTTACGCAGGTGGATCATCGCAAGACGATGTATCGCGAGCAAGAATTAGGTCGTCGCATCGAAAGTAATGGTTACAAGTAGAGAGAAAAAAATCAAAGGGAGGTCCGCGCATTAGCTTTTAAACATTGAACATAAGTTGGTGAATTTTCGCAAAAATATGGATCATCATAAGACGGTGTGTTTTGAGCAAGACTCGGCGTCCCTTCATCAGAGTTAAAGATGACAAATAATGTTTAAAGATCAAGTGGAGGTCCGCGTTCATAACTTCTGAATCACTCAACATAATCTAATGAAACTTCTTGACGCATATCACGACGATGTGCGTCAAGCAAGAATAAAGTTTTTGCACCAAACGCCGAGTTCGCAAATATAGGGCGGCATACCGATTTTTTCATTTCGACATAGTTCTTTTTATTGTTTTAGTGAGATTTGTTCCGTGTCGAGTGATCCCCCCCCCCCCCCCCCCCCCGCACAGTAAGTATAGTGCCTTGGATATACTCCGCATTTCCTTAAAAACCCTGAACATGCGTGTCTTGGTGCTGAATTTTCTTCTTTAGTATTTGTGGTAGAACAAAGTTCCTCTCAGAGAATTTGAAATCCATTAGTATAGATTAGCGACTACGTTTTTTTTTTTTTTTTGTACCAATGTGGAAAACTTTATGAATTTTCTCAAAATTTTGCTGCCTGCGTTTAGGCCATGCTTGCTTTATTACAGCCTAATTAGTAATTCATTTTTTTCTATATTTGTCTATCCTTTATTATAACTTAACGGACCAATATTAAAAATTAACTTCATTTTCATTTTTGGCAAAAAGGTGTAAAACTTTCAAATTTTTTTTTTTTTTTTTTTACCTCCTTGCTTCGTATCCATTATCGTTCGTTTGTGTTTTCGAATGAGTGACTTTGAATTAATTTATTTTGCAGTTTTTTTTGTTTTTCTTTAACGTGTCTCCTTGAGTTTGTTCCGCGTTCGCGAATATTTTATTTTCCCGTTATCTAAATAAAGTTCTGATTTTTCTTTCCATTTTGGTTTTTTCTTTTCTTTTCTTGGGATTGTTGTTGGGGTTCCACAGTCGGTTGAAGTTTGAGCCTTTTCTAAAAAAGTATTTTGCACTTAAATTCGTTTCTCTTACCTCGATCTATTTTCTTTGAATTCATATTTCACTCCAACATTTTTCTAGACCGAGTTCAGTGGCATTGTTTTTAACTTCATATGTATGTTAATTAGGTTATGGTCAAGAAAGTGTGTGTGTGTGTGGTGTGTGTTTTAGAAAGTAAGAAAAATCAATACAGTTTTTCTTCATTTCCAAACGTTTCGAGAAAGTCTCTCATCTTTGTTGGAGTAAATGTTTAAAAAAGAAACAAGTCACCCCCTCCCCCCCAAATATAGTTCCTTTAGAATAATATTTATGTAATGTTTATTTTAAAAACTAGGTTTTATCAATGACAGTTTACTTCGCTATATTGAATTTAATCGTTAATTTGTAACAATTCAGTGTGGATTCTAATATTATAAAATTATGCTCTCATGGGCGTTATCTAAACTTCTAAATCTGTCATAAAGAATTTTGGTTGGTTGGTTGTTGGTTTGTCAGTGATTGGTGGTGGTGAATAGTTGACGGGTCCTTTGTAGTTCATTCAGTCCCGTTTTATGTTAGAGTATAGTACTACCAATATAAACGGTGTTACAGCTGTTTCATGCTTGTTGATACACTGTACAGGAACAATGGTTTTGGCCTATTTTTTCATTCGTTATTTGTTTTCTAAACATAAGGCGATTATTTCAAAGGAACTATTTATTCACGTGCGCACACTGTGTGTGTATATATATATATATATATATATATATATGTATATATACACTATTGTGTGTGGTGTGTGTATTAACTCTGTGGCGCACACGCAAAAATTTATTTTTATTTTATTTTTTGTTTCTTTTGGGTCACAATTTGACGGACGGAAAAGAAGTATATGTGGTGGTTTTAAGATGAAGTTAAGACTGAAAAGTGTTTTTATTCTTAAACCACTGTGCCTGAAAGGGTTAAAAAATTGAGGTGCAATGCAGTTCCTGTGTATACTTGGGCCGTATATAGGCTACTTAATGCGTTGGATTATTCCTTGCTGTTTTATACTTAATAGCCAAACTGAAATGCGCATTTATGCTGCGTATGACTGGCTCTTCATACGTTCCCTTTAACTTTTTTCCCCATAAATTTGGACCACCGTTATTAATTCATAATGTTTTTCCCTTCATGACGTTATATTTTGGACAAAATCCTTCTGGATTTTCATCCTTGTTTGCTTATTTCATTCTCGTTTTTCATTTCTCTTCCTCCTCCTACTTAAAACGGAGCGTGAAACGGGCCGCTGATATGGCGCTAATGGAATTTCAGGGAACGAATCCTAATCCGTTTAGGAGGAGATTAAAATCAGTTTTGATCTAAATCTTCCTCGTTTCGAAAGTGTGTTTTAATTCTGAGGAAAAGTGCTGAAAAGGGGGTAAATACCTTTTAATGGAAGCGATTTGTGTATCCCTCACCGAAGATTGTTCAAGGTTGGTATTCGATCCCTTAATTCGTGTATTTAAGGGATGGTATCAATTTGAAATTCATTTTGTACCGGATTGCATGTACGTACGAGCTTATGAATTCCCCTTATTCATCAAACTAAAAGCACGAGCCACTTCGCAACTTAGATTTCCAAAGTGGAGATTTTGCCCAATAATAGACAATGTCGTTTCCCGTTGATCAGCGAAGTTAAGCGTCATTGGGTCCGATAGTAGGTGGATGGGAGATGGTCTGCTGCGTCCAGACTATGTACCGACCAGTGGGCTTGGATTCCACGTAAAGCTGTAGGTCCCATCCACCGTATGACCTTTTAAGATGCTGCGAAAGGGGTTAAACAACCCCCATCAATACATTTTCCTAGTTTCAACAGTGACTTCGCAGTTTCTCTTCTCTAGAACAAACATCAGGATGAGGTAGTTTTTAAAGTGTAACCAAGTGAATTGAGCGACACTTTAGAAAGGGTAATCATACCGTATTCTACAAGGTGATTAGCGATACTCTCGGGCTACCAGCGAGTGAATCACCCTGTAGATGGGATTACGAAACTGCATTTCGAAGCAGTAGTCGGTATTGTCTGTATAAATTTCATTCACCATCGATGAACGAATGCCTCCTTTGTCAGTTTCATCAAAAAATCCATTAATCTAATCTAACCTGACCATCTTATCTTGGTTAATATAATGCCTAATACTGCGCCCCGTTAAACGTTTGAAAAATGTTTATTGTACACACACACACACACACACACACCACACACACACACACAGGCGAGAAATCCTTAAAGAATGTCACTTCTGCAGGAACTATAGGCTCTAGATGTTGGAAAGAAATTTCATACCTCTTCGAATTGTTTAAATTTGTACTTTTTTACTCGTTTCGAAAAACTAAAGTTGCCTATTTTTCGGCGTTGAGAAAGTTATTGCTTGATCCTGTTTAGGTTCTGCCATTTTGTTCTTTTAGCCATTTGTTACCCACTGCCAACTTTATTCCTTTTCCTAGGTGTGTGTGTGTGTGTGTGTGTGTGTGTGTGTGTTGTGTGTGTGTGAGAGAGAGAGAGGGAGAGGGGGGGGGGGTTCCACGGTTGAAGGTGTTGGACAGCTAAATCCGACCATGATCCGACCAAGAATTGGTTTTGAATGAAGTAAAGAAAATATTCGCGATGGAGTCTCGACTTAGGCTGGAAGATAAAATTGTAGAAAAGTGCTATCTGTTGTGCATGAAAGCGTCATTTTGTATTATGTAACTTTCCGCAAAGTGTTGGAATAAAGGTTAGGTTAAGTTAGACTTTTTTATTTAACTGACGCGTTCTCTCTTTAGAGTTCGGAATAGTAGCGTTCATTGATATCTCGACGACTTGGTCTCACGGTTTGTTTGTTTTTCAACCCCAGGCCCCCCCCCCCCATCGTATTTGCATTATGTTGCGTAAAAGAAACCCCTTTTTATTATATTATAGTGTATATTATTCCTTTCTAAAGAATCTGTTGGTCGATTCAGTCTTGTTTGATTAGCGAGATGAAACTATGATATCTTTTTAGTAGTTCGATGGGTTACCACCCTCCGCGTTCAGATTTTGTCACCCGTAGTTGGTTCCCCCAGGTTCGGATCCCCATCCGTTATGTGATCGTCGTAGTTACGAAGGAGGTTAAACAACTTCAAACATCATTATAACCTTAATCTTTGGTTAGCTTCCGCCTGAATTGTTCATTCTGACGAAGGTCAAACTTTTCATTCTACCGTAGACCTTCAGTTTAACGTGGAATCCAAACCACGCCGCACCAGCAGCCCAGCGTCTTAACCACTAGGCCACTCAGGGTACCCATTTATGTACCAACTACTTTCTTTATTGTGTAGAAGGATGAACACCCGAGTTTTGTTGCGCGCCGCCTGCCGTCACGGGGTCTCGAATCCGGGGCTGATGGATTCGTAGTCAGTGACGCTAACCACACCACCACCGATCCAAAGTCGAAGTGAACAATCTTATAACATTTTCGTTCTTCACCTAAAATTTCTAAAAAGCATAAATTAGTGATCATTAATGATTTCGTTTTTTTTTTTTTAAATGTTATAATTCGCCATAAACAATAAAAATATCAAGAAACTAGTACCAATTAGTAATTTTTTTATGCTCTTAGAAATTTTATTTCTGGGCGAATTTTTTTCAGAAACTGACCATTCTCATTATCATATATGTCGGGGTGGTGGAAAAATATGATGATGCTTCGTTGTTATGCTTCGTTACATCATCTCCCCCAATTTTATGTATTCTCAGCAGAGCTGGGCACTTGCGGTTTTTTTTTTTGCGGTACTACCGCACTACCAAACCGGTACCGCATAACGCAAAGGATCGCTGAAAGTACAGGCTGTACTTTCAGCGATCCTTTGCGGTACTGCGTTATGCGGTACCGGTTTGGTAGTGCGGTAGTACCGCAGTACCGCAAAAAAAACCGCAAGTGCCCAGCTCTGATTCTCAGTATGTCGCTTCCTCGTACCACTAAGGAAGTTTATACCGTTTTAATTAATTAATCTGACTGCGAAGATTTCGGAACAATACTTTATACCCTTGCTTCTGTGGCGTCCCTTCCCTCCGACCGTTGAGGGAGTGGAATGCTTCTCTCACGTTGAAGGATATAAATGACGCATCACCCTTTGTCAGTTCTTTATTTGCGCAGAATATTACAAATGAAATCCCTTACACAACAGAGTAATTAGAGAATCAGAACCTTAACACAACACTTGGTTTAGGGAAGTTATTAACGAGCAAATGCTTACATCAAAAAGCTAAAGGGACCAGCCGCAACGGCCCGGCCCAAGGGCGGAACTCTCACACCCACTCGAGGCCGAGGCGAAAGAGACACTGCTTCCCTCGAGGTATTCTCGTTTACCAAGGCTTATTTACTCGTAAATTCCTATTCTAATAATGGTATTACCAAAAGAATTTATATAATTGGATATTAGCACAAGAATTTATATAATTGTTTTTTTACACTTAACTCTTTTATGTGATTTATAATAATCGAAAACAACATTTTAGAACTTAGGAATCTGTTTAAGATTGTAGATGTGGCAACCGTGGAGAACATCGTTAGGCTTATCGAAAAGGTGCAGAGAATCCGCGGGCATCGAGGCCTCTATACAAACATTACAAATTTAACGGATTCATTTTTTAATTTATATGAGCAGAATATCTTTTAAAGGATTAATATTTTACTTTATACAAACAGAATTATATCTTTTAAATTTTAACATAATTTATTTTCCTGTGGAAACACTTTCCACATACTGTATATATTGGAATTTATAGTGACTGCATTCTGTCGCGTACCTCATTGCAATTTATTTTTATTTCTTATTTACTATACTATTATCCTCTTATTGCATTTTCTTCTCTACACTCGCTTCACTGTTCTTTATAACCACGGGCAGACGGGGCCGCCATTACACTTTCGAACAAAGCAAAGAGACTGGGATAATTACACACTTTTATTTACTATTTACTGACGTTTTATTTATGCCTAAACAATTTGAACAAACGGAGTAAACACGAGTACGGACTATATCTCCGCGATGAAATGTTAGAGAGAGAATTAAATATTTTAAATAACATCGTAATACGAAAAACACCTAATCGAGGCAAACTCCCGCCCGAGACTGGATTTTTAGGGCGTTTCAGCATCGGCACATTTCAGATGTTGTCAATTAGTATTTTACATTTTTAATTTCAACCAAAACATTGTTAAATTCTTATAAACAAAATTTAATTCTTATTAGACATTATTATCTTATCTTTATTAAAAGATAATTTGGTCTTTTTGGACTATTTTCAGTAATGTAAATTTTTGGTCTGTGTAGTACTCTTCACTCCCAAGTTAATACAGGGCTATTCAAAGTGATTCATCCGATTTCAACTGAGAATACTTCCGTACCTATCAACCGTGCATCAACTGGGCATACACCACATGAAAGAGGAAATCTCCGAGTTTTACAAGATCACCGCGAGAGGGCTCCAAAGTCACGCCGTGGCCTAGCCTAGCAACAAACAGTCAGTGTGAAAATGGCGTCCGCACAGCAGAAGGCGTTTTGTGTGTTGCAGTTTTCGAGCTGTAAATCGGTCGCCGGATCTTACACCGTGCGACTTTCTTCCTTGGGGTACGTTAAGGATACTGTGTACGTGCCACTGTTGCCCACATCTTTGGATGAGCTCCGAACTCGCATTGTTACTGCTGCCGTAGAGTCAGTGACAACGGACATGCTGGAGCGAGTATGGGAGGAATTCGACTATCGTGTCGACGTTGCTCGTGTAACTAGGGGAAGTCACATAGAGCATTTATGAGGTGAGACAAAATTTGGACAGTTTTTCTTTTGGTTGATGTATCACAAATCACTCTGTATTTGTAACATTAAAAAATATTCTCATTTGAAATCAGGTGAATCAGTTTGAATAGCCCTGTATACTGTAGAAGTGACTGAAATGCTAGGGATGTACTTTAGGTGCCAAGAGTGCAATTAGACAAAAATAATACATCTCTTACCTAAAGTAGCCCTAAAGGGCTACTTTAGGTAATAGTGCAATTCGACAAAAAAAATAACGTCTATCTTGGCACCTAAAGTACATCCATACCATTTCGGTCACTTCCACAGTAGCTGACTGCGTTAAGAGTAGAAATAGACAAACATTTTGCATTACTTAAAATGGTCGAGAGACCAAATTTAGCGTGCAAATTATTCTTCCTATAGAAGAAGAGCCAAAAATCAAGGTCCGGGGTTTGCGAGATGCCTACACACACTGCGTTTGAAAGATGGGAGGTTATCGACAGGAGGAAAGATGGATTGAAGAAGATTGTTCCAGAGTTGACCGGTTGAGTAGATGATATTGCGCACAATTTGAGTGAATCTATTAAGAGAGATTTTCTTCCGTAGCTAGTATTATTTTTTGGGGATCAAATATCTTTTTATTGATCCTTAATAACGAAGAATCTACGGTAAAACCATTCAATAAAACCCCCCAAGTTAGTCCGAAATTACCAATATAAAATGAGCCTAATTTGCAATTAGTCAAATTGCAGTATTTTTCCTCGCATTTCGGAGATCTCTCATTATAAGTGTGATGAACGTTAATTCGTGTCGTGCGAAAAAAATATTACCACAAATTTAAGTTCACGTTTAAAATTTTGAGAAATTCAATTGCCGAAGCGCAATTTTAATTTCTTAATTGAAATAGTCTTGGCATTTTACTTCGGGGACCGGTGGCGGATGTGAAGAAGTTTACAAAAACGTTCGAGAATTTTTTTTTTTTTTTTTTTTTTTTTTTTTTTTATTGAAAAAAATTAAAATTACCGGAAAACGTAATGCAATTAAGTTTTGTAAAAAGCAAAACTGGGAATATATTTCGTTAATTTTATTTCAATAGATTCCGACAATAATACTGTGTATATATATTTATTATTATTATTATTGTTTATTATTATTGTTATTATTATTAATTAAAACCTCTCTATAACGAAATATATAAGCCAAATGGATGTCTTTGTAAAGAGGAGGGTCGTTATAGAGAGGTTTTCTTTTGCCGATATTTTAATGACCTATTTAGATCCTCAATAGTTATATATATTAAATGCATTACTTGAAAATATTTTAAGTATTTGAAGGTAGGAACATTACATATCAACTTTTAGGCATCAGCCAATCAGCATACCGCTTGCTTACTTGGTCGTTTCTTTATAACGAAACTTGTTTATTTCGCTAAATAAGTTTTTTGAAATGCCCAAGGTATTCGGTGGAGAGAGGTTTCGTTATAGTGCACTATCGTTATTGAGAGGTTTTACTAATAAATAATATATATAAGTAAAATAATAATAATGTTAGATTTTGTTGATAAATATACAACACTTTTGTACATTACTCTTTAATTACAAGGTCTGGTGCTCGTCTCCGAGCAACTGATACGATGAGAAAATGGACGAGGTTTGTGTCCTTTATTTGACTGTAATGTACGGTTATTAAAAATGACAGAAAATGTTTTGACAATTTTGAATTTATTAAAAAAAAATTCTGGGTGTACACCCCCCACCCCTTGTTGGGAGGTTGGCCCAGTTGGTTATAAATAGTTCAAGACTGACAAGATCGAGTCCTTCTTATGTCATGAATTCGAATCAGTGTCAAGTTTCGATGAGAGTTATTTTACAAATGTGTCAATAAAGTTGGCGGGAAATATCTCGCGTCGTATGAGGCCTTCTTAGGAAGAAGTGGCTAAGCGACGAAAGTAGAAAAAAACGCCAGAAAATGCTGTACCAAATTTGAAAGTGCCATAACTTTTGAAGATATTTTGACGAAATATCTTCAGAAGTTTATGGCACTTTCAAACTTGGTACAACTTTAACTGCGTTTTGTGGCTTTACTTTTGTCGCTTAGCCACTTCTTCCTAGGAGGGCCTCATATGCGAATGTACTTTATTTTTTAATAACAATTGCATTAAAACTTACGAAGACACATTGATGGGTCAATTTGAAGTCCTTCCAATGTTTGTAAAGCGAATTTTATACTATAGTTCAAATAAGTTATGGTAAATAACAAATGCTATAGTATTTGTCATTTACCATTACTTATTCGAACTATAGTGGATTTAATTTCCCAGAAGTTCCTTGTTCCATTCACGGTCTGTGTAACAGAAGTCTCTCAGGAGATCATTCCGAGTTGTATCACACACACACACACACACACACAGCAGTATATGGAAAGAAAAACTAATGTACTGTATATAAGACATAATTGGGAGGAAACACGGCAGCAACAGCCGAAAATGTAAAGTCTAATTACAAACTCGTGGAAATTAGAGTTAATTCGTGTTAAAACTATGGCTAATTAATTATTAAAATTAGATAGTGAAAAAAATCGAACACAAATAGGAAGTAAAAATTATTAAATACTGTAGATCTTTTGTTAAATAGTTAAACCAAGTAGAGCAAAAAGCCTAAGCCTAAGCCTAAGGCTAAGCTGTTGGTGGAGTCAGAAATGGTTGGTTGGTTGGCAATTTTTTTTTTTTTGTTGTGGAAAGTTTTATAGTGTGATGACTTCGGGTGTTGGATGCAGGATGATTCTAATATCTTCAGTTAACAAAGAGGAAATTGTTTGTGAAGACTTTGTATTTAGTATGGGTGAAAAACTTAGGAAAAAACCAAACTATTTTCCCGCAAGAGGCCACTTTTTAAACCATGTTTATATCATAGTTAATTTGGCAACCTTTACGGTTGAGGAGACGGGGAAGGGAGAAATTAATGTATGTATTTGGAGGAAACTTTCCTCGTTAAACTTGTGTTTGAGGAATTAATTGACACATTAGATATAATGAATGTGGAAGTTGATACGCCTGAATAGGTTTTTTTAAGTAAATACTAAGTTTGGAGACTGTTAACGGGATTGAAATTTTGGATTGTTTTGGAGTACATTACGCGAGGCCCTCCGAGGAAGAAGTGGCTAAACGACACAAGTGAAAAACGCCAGAAAACGCAAAGTTGCACCAATTTGAACAAAATGCCATAAATTTTGAAGATATTTCGTCTCTATCTTCGAAAATTATGGCCCTTTCAAATTTGTACTTTATAAACCGGGTTTATTTGTGGGGTGGGTGGGGTTCAATTTTGTCGTTTAGCACCTTTTTCCTAGGAGGGCCTCACTCACTATTTTATCAGAATTTCTAGTAGAAAAAAAACAACTTGTAAATTTATTTTTTTGTGTAATAATAATAATGACATCGAACATATGCACAAAACACTAGAAAGCTCTTCCCCTTTTGGATTAAAATCATTAACGCAATCTAACACCTGAGACACTTTTACGTAATGAGCATGCCTCATTAAATAACATTATTATAAATTCCCAGCCAACAACAGCTAAGCCTCAGATTTTTGTTTAACTTAGTTTGATAAACATGAAGTTGGCTTTGAAACAATTTCTCCCTAATGATTTAATCTTTCATTTCATTTTTGTTGACGATCGAAGGTGGAAGTAAACTTTGCTTTCGTTAAGTGCATGTTTAGGGAGCTGGTGGTTGTTCATTGTGTATTTTGAAAGCTGTATTACATTACTGTGGTAGAAACGGTGATGGAAATGGGCGTGTACCTACTTCTCAATTTGCAGTTGTAACTGATGGAGCATCAATAATGGTAGGACGAAAATCAGGGGTTGCAAAACTATTTCTTGATGACTTGTATACAAGTAATAATTGTGTGTGTGTGTGTGCGCGCGCGCGCGCTCCTTTTCCCAAGCGTGTACCGTGCATTGTGTTCGATCGTTTAGCCTGTCTTGACGGTCTTCTTAAAATTTTCTATTTCGCTAATTATATATACGAGTGTGTGTGTGTATGTATATATATATATATATATATATATATATATATTAATTTATTATTAGCTTGTTTATTGGAGCATTCGTGCAAGGAGTCAATTTGGACGCCTCAATGCGCAGACGCATAACAGTTTGTTTCATGCGTGTGCGTCTTCATACGACGCCTAGATTTGTTGGGGAACTAAGGGGAAGGGCGTCAGTTTCACCCCATGATGCACAAACGCACAGGTGTGCTGCTCTTTTAATACAAATGTTTAAATTTTTACCTGAATATTTTACCAGAACCTACAGTATGTCCCTTGAGAACTTCAGTTCTGCACTTGGGTTAGTTAGTAGGTCTGCTTCTATATATAATTTTTTTTGAAGGAAGCAGGCTAAAATTCTCCTACCTAACTAAAATAGAGCTAATACTAAATCATATCCAAATAAATTTTGTTTAATATTCATGGACTCTCTCCGAGGTTTGGAGCCACTCTCCCGGCCCCACTTCCCGCCTTGTTGGATACGCACGAGTTATGCGAAGTTAGACTGTCACGTTCAAGGACGAAGTTGTCTGTCCAATAAATTGAATTGTCGACCTATTTTTAATATATATTTCTTTTGGGTTTCATATACTCTCTCCTTGAAGCTTAATTCTTCAATACAAATTAAAAGTTTAGCCCATATCACACCCACGTTTGTCGCAGCCTTTCACCGCTGAATCGTGTCCAGCTTGAAATCGATTGATTGGTAAAAATCGAAGTTTGAAAATGTGTCCAGCAATTTTATTAATACATTATTCTCGACAATATGGGTTCTATCCTTCTTAGCTTTTTAATTTAATGCTTGCGCAGCATTAAGCAACATCGCTTTACTGAAAGTTTTAAAACTAAGATTTTTTTTTTTCCTTCACTGTATTTATTAAAAACAAAAATGGTGTGGTGTTGTGTGGTATTTATATTAAAAGAGTTAAATGCTTAAAGTATTTTAATAAATGTTTCATTTGTATGCAGGCACCGTCTTTGTATTTCTGAGTTAATATGAAAACTTTAGAGAACGTGCTTTATATCTGGAAATCTGGGAGCATTGGCGTAGGCAATTGTATTTTCATTATACACAGTGATTCACTGGCCTACTTAGTTAGTGCTCCAGACAACTATCTCTTAATCTTCTATGGACCTCTTGTATAATATTTGTACCTGTTGAGTCTGAAATACTGTTTTTCACTGTTTGTTTGTATGTATTTTGAATAGGTAAGTTACGCTTGAATAAAAAAAGTGGCCATCAGCAGCCTAGCCTGGCCATATACTTGTATTATAAGGTAAGTCGCGCTTGAATAAAAAAAAAAATATTTGTGGACATTATCAGCCTAGTCTAGCCGTATACAGTACTTGTATTATATACATTACGTATTTTCAGCCTGGCCATGCAGTGAATATGGTTAAAATTTTTAAAATCTGAATAATTGATCGGCAAAGCAAGCTAACAGTTGACTGGTAAAATAATTATGAGAAATATTCATTATTTACCCTCTCTAGAGGTAATCTGTAAAGTTTTATTAAAAACAGGAATAGTCGCTTGCGTGTATTGTTCCCGTTCTTTTGAATTAAAAATATGACTAATATTTATAATGAAAGCCTTTTTTTTTTTTAAATTTATTCCTTTTTATTAATTTTGTTATTGGGGGCTTTTTGTGACGGGAATACTTTTCAAATTATTTCGAAACACTCGCTTTTAAAATGGGGAATTGATTTCTATTCTGGCCAAAGCGGAAATTGTTAATATCTGATAATTTTAATGATGGGATATTTAGTGATTTGAGCACTCATAATTTTTCAATTTTTTTTTTTAGAAAAATAGCGGACTGCGGTAGCATTTACTTAACCGAAACTGGTTAGTTTTAACATTTTCTGTCTATATAATTACGTTAAATCTATGATTGCATTCACAAATCTCAGGAGATGACCTGAAACATGGAAAAATTATAACGCCGACCTAATTATGTTGTATCTATTATCGTGTCTACACGATAGTTATTGTATTTCGTTAATACGCACTTTCATTTGGGTTTGCAGTTTTATTTCCTCCGACTTTTTTTAATTACTAAACCAAAAAAGTATGCATACTTTGTAAGACGCCTATAGATTGATACTAAAACGCGCTTTAAAAACAACTTTCTCCAGTAGCATTTTTAGGAGGGCACTGTCCACATTGCACTTTCATTGCGATTTTGTGTAATTCGGAAGTAAAATTTTGTACTTCTACGTACGAGGCCCTCCAAGGAAGAAGTGGCTAAGCGGCAAAAGTAAAAAAACTTCAGACGCCAGAAAACGGAGTTAAAGTGGTGCCAAATTTGAAAGTGCCATAAATTTTGAAGATTTTCGACGAAATATCTTCGAAAGTTAAAAAGTTATTCGACTTTCATATTTGGTACAACTTTATTTACGTTTCCTGGCGTGTTTTACTTTTGTTGCTTAGCCACTTCTGCCTAGGAGGGCCTCGTATGTACTAAAAAAACAAACGCAAATAGTTTACTCGACAATAAGAAAATAGCCAAATCTGCTTAACGGCCACTTAAAATTACCCCATGTATACTCCGTTAAGGTCATACGACAGTGTATCCGTGGGATCCGAACCACGGGTCGCTACATAATCTGGACGTAGAGGACACTCTCCCAACCCCATTGTCGCTTAACGTCGCTGATCAAAGGGAAGCGATGTTACGATATTGGCCACGACGTAGCCCTTGATTTCTTTGAGATATCTTTAGAAATCAAACCAATTTATTAAAACCAACAACCGTTTGAGATAAATTTGAACAAGATTCGAGTAACATTTAACCCCTTAAGTGTTTATTTTGCATTTAACGTAACACCAACTAACATTAGTCACCTCGTACAAGTACATACAAAACACTTAAGAGGTGAATGATGCATACCTGTATTGATACAGGTGGCCGGCGGATGATGATGGTGAGACTTTTTCCCTCTTTTTCTGAATGAATGTTAACCCACGAATGATAGGTGTTGCTCCTTACTTAACCCCTTATTCTCCTCTCTTCTCTTAACCCCCTACTCTCTCCTTTCTCTCGGGCTAGCCTTAGAGTGGATCTTAGGGTCTTTGTTAGCCTTAGCTTCTGTAGATCTGTAGATATAATGACGTAGACATAGTTTGAGCTTACTTATTTTGGATATTAATTGCACTTAAACAAAAACTATGTATCAGGTCATCCCATAAGTAATGTCGTTTTTTAGATCGGAATTGGAAGGACAAAAAAAAAACTCGACAAACTTTTTAATCTAGTATATATTTTCCATCGGAATCAATGACACTGCCAACGTCCTACAAGCTTCTCAATGCCATGTTTATAAAATTCAGGCGGTTTTGAGGCAAAAAACGTATAAAGACTGGTGTGCAGGTCATCTAAAGAAGTATACTGTTTCTCGTCAAGATAGTTTTGCAGACTCCTGAAGAGATGATAATTTCTGAAGGCGCAAGGTCTGGAGGATGTGGAAGTTTTTCTCACCCAAGCTCCTCAATTTTTGCAGAAGTGATCCGAGCGGTATGAGGACGCGCGTTGTCGTGGTGGAACAAGATTCCTTTCCGATTAACAAAGGTGGTCTCTTTTTTTAGTGCAGTGTTCAATCGATCCAGTTATTGACAGTAGACTTGAGCGGTGATTGTTTGGTTGTGTGGTAAGGTTTTAAAGTGTATTACACTACCTTTATCCCACCAAACACTAAGCAACACCTTCCGAGGGTGAAGATTTGGTTTTGGCTGTGGTGTCCGCTGGTTCTCCGGCACAAACCCACCGTCGACGGCGCTTAACATTCTGGTACAGTATCCACTTTTCATCACCAGTCACTAAACGGTGAAAAAACGGATCTTGGAGTTTACGGGAATGAAGAGCTGTGCTAATGTTTACCCGCACCCGCAGATTGTCGACCGACAATTCATGTGGCACCCATTTTCCTAACAGGCACTTTCCCGAGTTGTTGCAAATGTCGATGGATGGTGGACGGGGATGAATTGAGTTTCTGGGCCAATTCTTCGACAGTTGTTGAACAGTCTTCTTCAAGTGCGGCTAACAGCAGGTCATCAAACTCAGCAGGGCGTCCAGAGCGTGCTGCATCTGTCAAACAGCAGTCACCATTCCTAAACTTTTGAAACCATCTTTGACATTTCCTCACATGCAGAATATCGTTGCCATAAACGTCCTGAATGTTTCGCGTTGCTTCAGTAGCACTATTCCCTTTTTTGAACTCGTAAAGCATTATATGGCTGATATGCTCTTCTGATACCGCCATGTTTGAGGGGTTCGCATAAAGCAAAACACGTCTTCACTGGTCAAGGTCTGTAAAGTATGTAGCGAAACACGATAGATCTTAGATATAACCTTTGGAAATTTTATGCTTAAACCAAGTAGGACTAGTTTAAACTTAATTTATCGTAAAAAACATTACTTATGGGATGACCTGATACATAAGTAAGCCTGTAAAACTAACATTTAATAGTCGTTTTGCTAAATGTTCATTTACACGCAAACATGTGGTGCAATGTCCCAAAATGGATCGGCACACAGTAGTGTTCATATTGAGAGTGCATATTTCCCAAACAATCGCTTCCTGTAAGTGTTGCGTATTTTGAGGGTTAGCACCATACACTTTGTCCTTCAGGTACCCCCACAGATAGATGTCCAGAGGTGTAAGATCAGGTGACCTTGGACGATATTCAGTAGCGGTTCCATGACGACCTATACACGACCTAGGAAACGCGTGGATTTATTAAAACTCTAACGTCTATGATGATGTGGCGGTTGCGCCTTCTTGCTGAAAGTAAGCCTCATGATTCCCCGTAAAAATGTATTGTGGGAACGACCACATTATGCAGTATTTCCAGAAAATTTTTCACTCGTTACGGTACCATTAAAAATAAAATGGCCCAGTATTGCTACGAGAAGTAAACCCAAGTCACACCGTAAAGCCTGGCAGATTAACGCGATTCTACATAAATGTGTGGGTTTGGCACTGCCCAAAATACACGGTTGTGAAGATTTTTATGGACATTCAATTTGAAAGTAGCTTCAGCCAAATTATCATATCTGAAATTCACATTATGAAAAACCTTTATGTAATGAAGGTTGACGCCGAAAAATATTTCGCCTTCAAAAATGCAGATAAAACTCGCGGTAATGGTCTCAAATTACTGGGTAGTGTATTGTTTACCTCATCTATATATTTAATTTACTTATTTCTTTAACCTTATTCTCATTATTTCGTCTTTCTTTTACCATTTTCTTTATACACGTTTCGCCGTTGCTTTATAAATATTGGTAGCGTGGTCGAATTCGGAAACCGTTACGGGGAAGGGGGGTTAAAGTATACTTTAATTACACTTTTTAATACGTTATTCAGCCGAAAATGATTTAGATAAACGGGGGAATGCGAATGGGAATTTATTATAATATTTTAGTCTGAGAGTAATGCGAAAAAATATTCCTACTTTAAAACTACATTGTCACTTACAGGAAACGCCCTATCCAGCCCACTGTCCGAATGACTGGAGGGTATTTTTAGAAACCTATCCTTCGCGGGCCGACTCCTTGTGTTGCCCATTCGTATTTAATAATTTTAATAAACAAACTATCATTTATCTTAATTTTTACATATTAAATATTATCATCTTCATTAATCAAACATTACATTATCATCTTTATTTAACAAACATTATTAAAATTCTTAATTAGACATTACTATAGTAGACATCTTAATTGTAATGAAGCTAAATATTTTTTCTTCAATCGTATAGTTCAGTTGTGGAATGGATTGCCAGTCAGTGTACGTACTGTAGTTCAAAGTAATCCGATCGAGTCCTTTAAAAAGAGACTACAGTAGATGCTTAATCTTGTCTTAACCCCACCCCCACCCCCCTCAGCTCGAAGCATTTTATACCGCGCATTAAAATATTACATTTTCATTCGGGTTCTCCCATCTTTGCTCTAAAATTTTCACTCGTCTATTAAACTTCCTTCTTAATTAACAGACAACCTCGCCAGTCTGTGTCCTCTGTATTCCTCTGTTTAGGTTTTGGGACGTTACGCCGCGTATTTACTCATAAAATGGTGGGCATTTTGAACAGTTAACAAAATTATCATCAGAAGCTTTTACACGTTTTTGTCCATTAAGTGTAATTAGTAGCCAAAATAATTTCAAAATGTCTACATTATTTTGAATTACTCTGTATATATTCGACTTGAATGAAAAGAAAATGGCCGCTACATAACCTGTACAGGAAGGCCACGATGACAGTTTCCCTTGGGTGCCTTTACACAGGTTTCCCTGCGTTACATTATTTATTTATTTTATGAATTTATCATTTCTAAATTTGGAAGAAGTGGCTAAGCGACGAAAGTAAAAAATGCCGAAAACTCTGTTAAAAGTTATGACACTTTCAAATTGGTACAACCTTTATAAAGCGTCTTTAGGCGCTTTTTAATTTTGTCGCTTAGCCACTTCTTCCTCGGAGGGCCTCATTATTATATGCCTAAACCTTTTGTATTTCATAATCGAAGGATCTCATAAAACCTATATACCCCTCGTCGTTTTATAGCGTATGAAATATTTTGATGGACCAGCGGGTACGTTTCTAAATTATGCATTTAGCGAGACAAAACTTAAAATTTTATTAGTGATTTTTTTTTTGGTCTTTTCCAAAAAACCTGAAGAAAAGTCGTATTAATATGAATTTTTGTTATGGTCTCTGCAAAATCCTGCATTAATATTCATAGCGGAAGAAATTGAATATAGGTATTTTTATTAGGTTTTTAACTTGTATTTTGCGTTCAGCAGTTCATCAGATTCACATTTTTGTTCTCATTTTACTCCAATTTTGAAAGTTTTTAGATTTTATTAAAACTTAAGAAGAAACTAATCTTTAAGTATGAGATTTTTGTATACAGTCTACGTCAGTGGTTCTTAACCTTTTACGTGAATGTAAGATCGGCCGCTTGAAAATAGCGCTCCCCCCCCCCCCCCCCCCTAAAAAAAAAAGTCCACAAACAAAGGCGTTTCAGAGGTGTGTGGGGGGTTGGGGTTGGGGGGGGGATGCGCCATGGTTTACACCACCATGCAAAAAGAGAGAACTTAATGAATGTGCAACCACCGCCTTTGCCAGTGCCCGTAGTTCATTGGGTAACACAGTTTCAAAGCTGGGCACAAACCGTTAATCCGTTAATCGTTAATTAACGAAGTTAACTTTTTCGTTAACGATTTAACTTTTAAGTTAACTTTGAAAATCATTATCGGACTAATTAACTTCCGTTACATTTAACTTCCGTTAACTCAAGTCCGTTAACCCAAAAAATTCATAAATAAACGTTTAAAAGTTTCTATTATTTTCAGTGCTGAGCAGGTGCGCAATTAATCCGCCACTGTTAATAGTGATGAACGAATTTCCATTTCCGCAGTGCAAAATCAAGCGATATATTTGTTTCCGTCGCCACAATTTGTGTCTTACCAAATATGGTAGTTATTTATGGCATTGGTTTGAGCAAAACATGGTCGACTGTAAAATCAGGCGGAAAGATTTGCCATTTGAGTTGAATGTTTCAACTTCTTTCAAGAAATATCACGAGCATTTTAAGGCACTTTCAATAATATATATGTAACAATTACAACAAATAACTACATTCGTTTCATTTGCAGTCTATCTCTTGCGCAACACGTTTGTGCCAGTGAATATTTAAAAATAATAGTTGTCAAGTAAGTCATGTATATTTATAATATGTCTGTGAGTACCTTATTAGTAGTCTCCTTGATACATTTCAAGAACCATAAAACTGATCAGGTAAGATTTCAATTCTCATGTCACTTTGATGACAAAAGAGAGCAGCAGAAGCCACAGGTCACTCAAGGGCAAGGCCCAGAACTTGGTCAAGACCTGGCTGGAGACCAACTCCAAGGACTTGCTGACAGATGCTGCCTTCTTGGGTGAGCAAGTGTTGTGGACTTGTTCATCAAGTTCAACACAGCCATCCCCTCGTGCTGCAGTGGAGCGTTTGTTCTCTATGGGCAAGGATATCCTGAGGGCCAAGAGATCATCCCTGTCTGATGAAAACTTTGATATGCTAATTTTCATGAAGGGCAACATGCATCTCATGGACAAAATGGAGAACGAGAAGAAGAGGGAAAATTAAATTATATATATATTGTGTTTTTCATTTTTTTTATAATAAAAGTTAACGTTAACGGTTTATCGGTAACTTCCGTTACATGTTTAACGATTACGGATTAACGGTTAACGAAGTTAACTTTTTGGTTAACGGATTAGCGGTTAACGAAGTTAACTTTTTGGTTAACGGTGCCCACCACTGCACAGTTTCCATAGAAGCCAAGTGAAGACATTGAGGTCGGGGGTTCGGCTTCCGATGGTGCTGATGATAATGGACTGCATTAGTTGGCCTGAGTACTGTGCCAGTTTCTGCCCAATTATTAACCACCGTGTTGTAGGTTCTCTCTCTAGTTTGGGGCCGTACTAATGATATCTTTATTTAGTGCAATACCTTTTATATTATACAGAAGTAAAAAAACGCCAGAAAATGCGGTTAAACGCCCCAATTTGAAAGTGACAACTTTTGAACATTTTGAAGTTTTGTCGAAATATCTTCATCAAAAGTTATGGCACTTTCAAACTTGTACAACTTTATAGAAGAGTTTTGTGGCTTTTTTACTCTTGTCGCTTAGCCACTTCTTCCTAGGAGGGCCTCATCTTAATTTAAGATTTTAAAGAGTATGAACGTTTCTAATATGAAATCACTGGTTCAGATGGAGTGCTGCGGCGTGAACAACTTCACAGACTTCGAGCTGGCTCCTCGGTGGCAGCAGGAGAACGAGACGGATGACATCGTGCCAAGGGCGTGTTGCATGCTGCAAACGGGTGCGCAGGAGGTACAGGAAGGTGTCAGAGTGCTGGGGAGTGGCCCCGCTGCGTACACCCTCACGGATGAATCTTGTCTCTATAATCCTACCGAAAACAACTCTTATCACCTTATAGTAAGTTTTAGGGAAAAGTCTATTCAACTTTTGTCACCTCAATATATTTACGTTTCCAGAAAAAGTTGAAAGAGCAGATATTTCCTGCCGAGAGTTTTATCCATTAGTTAAAATTTAATTAAAAGTTGTGCATGGAATCCATTTAAATGTTTGTTGCTTTCAAAAAAAAAAAAAAAAAAAAAAAAATTTGGGGGGAATTGCGTTAATTTTTAAAAAATTGCACGACACTCGAAATAGGTTGTGTATTTTATTTATAAGTCTCCATTGCGTTTTTTGGTTTTAGTTTTTCAGTTACTGTATACAAATACAGGGAGTACAGTAAGCTTCAGTGTTAGTAGAATTTTGTTCAAAGTCGAGGCAGTACTGTGTGTGTGTGTGTGTGTGTGTTTGAGTGGGTGGCCGAGTATTGCTCCCCTTCGTAAATAAAGTGTGCTGTTTCTCCTTGTGCGAGATGCAGCTTCCCCAATCGATAGAATTCGTCTCGCCTTTATGACGTCACAACTCGTGACGTCATGGCTGTGACTGAAATTAGTTTGTTGGAAATCTATTTTAATTAAATGAAATTTTAATACATTCTCGCTTTTCATATACTTTTATTATTATTATTATTATTATTATTCCCAATAGTTATTTATTTATTTGTGGGGGGGAGATACTGGGTTGCACTTGTTTTATTTGTTTAATGAAAGTGGTGCAAGTGGTTGCTGTAAGAAAGTTGATAAGGTGATCGGGCTACTTAAAATCCATATCCTTTGGTTGATTACCAAGTAACAAAATTTGGTATGGACCAGTTTCTTTTTGAAGATCGGCCCCCCCCCCCCTAAAATAAATCCTTCATATGCCTTCGTAGAGATGAAAACCACTGATTACTTAATGAATGGAATTAGTTGTGGTGGTGGTGGTGGTAGTGGTTGTAGTAGTAGTACTAGTAGTAGTGGTTCTTTTGTATAAAAACCTCGCCTAAATCGCAGGGTTGTTTACGTCGGCTCCAGGCTGCTGCCTTTTACTACATGTTGCCATGTATATCTGTGGCAATCGGCCTTGGAGGCCTCGAACTTATCATTATCACCCTGTCGATGTATCTGTGTCGAGCAATCTCCGTCACGCACAAGTAAGACCATTTGCGACAACCAACTAACCTGACTTGAGACTTTGCGCTTCTTCGAATCCCGAAAGAAAAAACAAACCCCTTTTTAAAGAGGGTTTTGCAGTGACATTGTTACAGTAATAGTTTGTTTCTATCGTTTAAACCCTAAACTGAAAGCTTCCCTATAATAAGTGCCACGAGGATGGAGCTCTCAACTCGCTTCTGTTACTTCAAATGTCTGTTGGAATTGAATAATTTGGTTTGTTTATAGGCCTATTTACGCTATAAGACATTCTTGCGTGAAGAAGTGATGTTGAATAGAATTCTTACAACCTACTGTGCACACTCTTGCTCGGAATATGAATCCTTGAGTTCAGTAAACCTTTGCTGAAGTACCCTAGTTCAGCTGCATGCTGTATCGCAATCGTAAATGAGAAGATTTTGATCTTTATGAATCTGAATCGTACTTTGCTTGTTGCTATTTCACAACTGTTTATTGCATATTTAGAAATGCTGTAGTGCTTTGTGTTCTGAATTTCACTTGATGCCTCCTTTCAATCCGAATAAATTTGTAGATAAGTATCTATGAATGGAAAAAAAAAAATTGGTTTTATATACCCATGTATAGGCTTACCGTACGTCCCGATTTGACCGGGACAGTCCCGGTTTTGAGCTCTTGTCCCGGCGTCCCGGCCGGTTTGTAATTGTAACAATTATAAACAATTACAAGCCGGCCGGGACAAGAACTCGAAACCGGGACTGTCCCGGTCAAATCGGGACGTATGGTAAGCCTACCCATGCGCTCAAATAAGTCTTGTGTTTAGAAGTGAACCTACATTTTCATTAAGAATGTTGAAGGAATTTGGTTTTAATCCCAAAATATTGCATGATTTTTTAAAATCTGCTTCAAGTAGTAAGTTAAGGTATAGTCAAATATTATTAACATTTAAATATATATGTAAATTGCCATAACGTGTGCCTTGGAAATATATTTATCAATTTTTTCACGACTTAATCTTAAATCGCAGGACTTCCCTTCTTCTCTCTCCTTTTTCTGCCTTTGTAACACTGCTTCCCCCTCCTAACTCGTAAAACCAAATGGCTGCTGACAATCAGGCCGGAATCAAATGGGCTTACAGTCATTTCGGAGCCCATTTTTACCACGACCGCAGATTCTGTTCGCAGTGAATCATCGTCGTCTCTAAACCTGTTTTCCAGTTTCTTCCTTCCATCTCAACTTCCGGCGAATACCACGTCGATGAATTTCAAACAGCTTGACAAGCAAATAGGTGGTGCTCCGAAACCGGCCAAATTTCCGTTTGATAAACGCGTATCACGCGGTTCGCGTCGACCGTCCGTTTCTAACGCTCCGACGTTACTTTCTAATGCCATTTTGAAGACTTCTGACGAATCTTCCGCTGGAAAGAAACGCCCTAGTGTCAAAGGAACAAAACGGTTCCCTCTCAGATATTACCAGAACTCTCCTTCTGGCCCACAGCAGTGCCCTTCTCCTTTGCCTCATACTAATTTTCATCCTTATTACGACAGTCCTAATCCTACGCAGTCTTTTCCAACATGAAACCTTTGTACTGCGGTTAGAACTTTATCGCAGCCGTACGAGTAAATTGGTTCATTACGCTGAACGCAAAACTGAAAGAAATCACCTGATATTGGTGTGTTGGTAATATTTTTTTGTTTGAATGTTTTTCGTGGTTGATATCTACTAAATTATTTTTTAAAGTTAAAGTTAAAGAAATTTGAAAAGGGTTTTTCCTTCCCCCAAAACTGTAACAACATTTTGAACCAAAATTTCATCAAATACTTAATAAATTATTTAAAAGAAAAGTTCCCTTTTTATACTTTTCTTTTCCACTTTATTTCCATTACGTTTTGCTTCCTCCATTTCTCTTCCTTCTGTCTCCTCCTCCTCCTCCTACCCCTGTCCCCCCCCCCTCCTCTGACTCCCTATTGTCCCCCACAGGGTTGCCATGGTCGACTGAAGGAGTGGGCGGAGTCTAACGCAGACCTTCTGTTGGGCGTTGCGGGCGGCGTGGGCGCGTTGGAGCTGGTGGTGGTGTTCCTCGCTTTCTGCCTGTGCGCCTACTCAGGGGAGAAGACCAAGTGACAGTGCGACCCGGAGGACCAGCAACACCTCCACCCCACCCTCGAGGAAGAGGGGGGGGAGGAAGAAGAAGAAGGGGCGGATCCCCCTCAAAAGGGCGACACGAAGAACGCCAAAGCCCCCCTCAATAGTAAGAACGACGCCGCTAAAAATGACTCCTCTAAAGAACCCCTTAAAAAGGACACTAGAAACGATCCTAAAAGTGAGACCACCCCCAACCCCGCCGAACCACTACCTAAGGATCAACACCCCACGAAGGAAAACTCCAGCAAACCAGACTCCAACAAAGATGAACCTAAAATTCATATGAAAGCAGAATTCGATGATTTTGACGATATTGATAAAGTAGAGGACTAAAGGCAACATAGTGAACAACCAACCACTCTTTGAGAAACTGCAAAGCAAACTTAATTCTTATTTGATTTTATTGATAGAACTTTTTTTATTTTAAGTTTGAAAAGTTTTTAATGATTTACTAAAATTAATTACTTTTCATACTTTTTTTAATATTACATATTATTAATACTTGCGTATTTAATTTTTTTTAATAATTAAATTGACTATTTTTTTTCTAGTTAGTGCAGCGTGTCAAAACCTAAAGGAGAAAATACAAATAGGAAAGTTAGTTCTCCAGCGAGAACTACCCAAGTACAAGTACAATTTCTTGTAATTATTTCTCTCTCTCTCTCTCTCTCTCTCTCTATTAGAAATTTAATTATTTTAATTTTTTTGATTTATAAAAGGAAAATGTTATATTTTTAAGGTAAAAACATTGGAGTTAATTTAAATTTTATTTATTGGATGTCATTTTTTTACCGAAATTTATTTTCTCTCGAAGGGTTTTTGTAGTTATTTTTATTGTTTTTAATGAAATTTACCAGCGCAACTGAGAAGCTGAAATAACGATACTTTGAGATGCTTTCGTCTACTATGCCAAAATGTCTCGAATCCCCTTTATACAAACATACTTTTTACAGTATTTTGGATCATACATAATTGTCAAATCTAGTAATTTATTTATATTTATTACTTAATAATAAATGACCAAGAGAACTCGTAGGTGATATGTCAAAATCAGATTTATTATAGGGTAAATAAAAGGTGGTGTTCTGCTGGAGTGAACTCGCTCTCTCTATTTCTTTCTGACAGTCATTATAGTGTCTCTTAAATTGCATGTACCAACCTTCGAACTGATTATTTTCCTTCCAGCAGTTTAACTGGAGGACTTTAGAGAAATTGAAAGTTTTCTATTTTATCTGGTTGCAAGTTTAGTTTAAGCTGCTCAACAGGTTTAGGTTACGGAGGCAGACGCAATCCTCTTCGACTTGCTTTGGGGGTTGTCCCGAGAAAATATTCTTTTTGGATTTTGGAGTTTAATTTGAAAGATAAAGCTTACAGTAGAAGAATATTGGCTCAAATATTTATTTTTTTTAATTAGCGCGTACTCTCCAAATTCTGGAAACAAAACTTGTCTTTGGTACTAAGATCGTTCAGGAACTATTGTCCATCTCTATTCGATGAGGATGTCGTCGACTCCATTTTAGGACTAGTTCCGAAGAAATTGGTAGATGCAATTTAAAGTTTGACTAGCAGGACGTAAATTCCAGCGGGAAATGCTTTTTACTCTCCCCAAAAGCTGAAATGCAGTTCCAGCCGTTTGCTACGTGTGCAGATGACCTGACTTATTGTCATATACAGCCTATATATGTAAAAAAAAAAAAGTCTACGTACTCTTAATGAGAGAGAAAGGGTGAACACGTACCTTTACTGCCTCGTTTAGAATTTTATACGAAATTAAAAGATAATAAATTTGTATTTAATTATCTTTGTATTGGAACAATCGAATCAATTTGTAAAAAGTTATTTTTGTACATTTTCCATCTTTTCAAGTCAATAACAAGGATGATAATAATAATAATAATAATGGTAGCAAATATTAATTGCTATAGTATTTTTAATTTGTTTCGTCTTCCTTTGTAAAGAAATTCTTGGTGCGATTTTTAGAAGCGATGAATTGTATATATATATTTAATAATAATAATAAATACATTCCCAATATGTCGTCATATTTTGTGGAAACTTTATCGTGATGTGTGTAAATGAGTCTGGGCATGCGAACTTATGAATTTACAAACTACAAAAAAGTAGTTTTGTGTTTTGATAATCAAGTTTTTGAAATGTTTCTATATCCAAAACCGAATTCAGGACGAAGTTCCATTCCTAACCTTTCTTCCCCCTCCCACTGCCAGTTTATTTCAAATCGTTACAAGCGACTTTTTTTTTATATTAGCTCCCTTTGGAACAATTTATTAGGTGGATATGATTATGCTTTTCTTACAAGAGTAAACTGATAATTTCTTAAACAGGTATTTTTCAAGATTAATTTATCAACTTGTATGTAACTCCAAGTACGGTAGTAAATGTTGTTCCCATTTCATATATATATATATATATATATGTATGTATGTACAGTATATATACACATACATGCATATATACTAACCATATCTGTGTGTTTTTTGTATTTTGTTTGTGATGATTGTTAGTACGTAACTATTTTACTAAGTCTGATTCAAGATCGAATTAGATACTGGTAATGGCTTTAATATGATAAACTCCACATGTAAAACATTGTTAGGTGTTGCACCAATTAAAATTACTTGAATGTATGTGCATAATACAGTTTCTTTTAATAAATACCTTTCCTTTTTGCTTTTTATTATAATGTAAGGCTCCATAGGTTTAATTATTATACATTTGTGCATTTATATTAATTATTAAGGAACCTGGATAGTTTTGTAAGGAAGTATCGCATCACTGATTTAAAGGTAAATAGTTTAAGTTAAATTTTTAACTTCCCTTGGTCAAATGTTGCTAAATTTTTGTAATCATCGACTTTTGCATACAGTGAATATATATCTATGTTCATTGTACATGTTATTTGTAGTGAAATGAAGTCTGTAAATAAATTGATATAAAACGTTTATTTCTTCCTACGTCATAGAATAAATTCGTCATACGTCCACAACTCAAACATACAAAAAATAAATAAATTAAGTTCTGACTGCAGCAGTCTCCCGCGAAGTAAACCGCTATACCATTTTACAACCCTGTCAACGAATGAACTTGGTTATGGGTAAAGAAATAAACTTGCTTTGAAAATTTTATATATACATAACAATTTTAAATATATTTATATATACTTGTAAACAAGATCTTTCTTGTCCTTGATAATTTGCAGTTCGAGTTTCACGGGTCCTTTCAGCCAATATGATAACAGTTCTTCACAATAACCAATTAAAAAGTACATTTTGAGTGGAGGAGTTGTGGCTTGAATTATGGCAGCAATTCTAATCATATTATGTTGTCTTTTGATGATAACCTGATGGAAGAAATAAAACCGACGTAAATCAACCTATTCTTTATGTGTTTTGGTACTTTCTCGTTATACCCCGGCCAATGCTAAGTTCTTACTATAAAAATATTATTAAACTGTATTTATAATGAAATTTATGCCTTGAAAACTAAAGCCCCCAATGTCAATCGCCCTTGACGATTGGTTAGGTTTAGTAGTGATATTTTCGTTAAATACAAAATTGTCTTAAAACCAAAATCTGCAAATTAGAAGATACCTAAACTGACTTCTCGCATAAATGTAGCCGTTTTAGGAATGTGAATTAAGTCACTAACCTCTGCAATTAACAGGAGGAAAGTGTAGACACCAACCGACCAGGGGAAATACTCCAGAGTGGATGTTAGACTGGAGACGGAGAGCTGAAACTCGTTTCTTCTGTCATGGCCCTCCTCAGTTCATCTTTTCCCGTGTCTTGTCTACCTTGAGAACAGTCCAGCATGCTCTCAAGCACACTTCCCCCTCTATTCTTCACTCTACGCACATGCATTTTACACTACGCATCGTGGCCTTCAGACTTTGATTTTGGTTGTTCTCTTATATAGGAAAGGAGTGGGGAATTTTTGTGGGCGCTCGCCCTTGCTCCCTCCTTTCTACGTAAAAAGAAGTCTTGTCATGGAGAAAGCCTACAGCTTTGTGGGAACCAAATCACAAATCGCTATAACAACGCATAAGGCCACTGCCTATCGAACTGCTGAACAGATCAGACGTCGCTTAACCTCGCTCATTTAACAGGAAACGATGTGGCGACGTGGTCCAGTTATGTCGCTAAAATACACCTATGGAATTAAGTTAACTCACCTCTGAAACCAATAAGTTAGGCCATGTTCCAGTCATGAATTTGCGAATGAACATGTCATCAATTACGGTTTCTGGTTCTCTCATTCCCTCGAACAAGCTCGCTGAAAATATAAAAAAATAAGTTTTATTGTAACATACCGAAGTTGACAACTTTCAAGAGTGAAACTCAGAAACTAGCCCCCCCCCCCCCCCCCCCCCCCCCCAATTCTAATTACATTTTAAATTCAACCACCACCCATTCGAGATGTCCTGGCTCTATTTGATTCACTTTCCATAAACTTCGGTAACATTCGTGGCCTTCGCCGAAATTTCCAGTCTGTTGACCACCACCTCTAAACTTCGCATGTCTGGGACGAATGACACTCCTTTTTTGTACCCTCCTACTTTCTCTATACTCCATTTCATTCCGAGGGCAGATGTTTCGTATATGTACGAGCGATTAACTTGCTCCTATTCTGAATTTTACACGCTTGGCTACGGTTTATATGCCACACTCAAACAAAATACATCTCAGCTGTCTACCTTTCTCCTACTTTTATTGTCCATACAAAACTCTCCTGACAACCTCGCTTCCAAAGTGAAATACATTCTATCCCACTCCTTTTATCTGAAATCTCCATTTTAGGTGATTTCAATGCTCACCACTACTTCTGGATTTCTTCCCATTTCACTGACATCCCTGATGAACTAGCTTGCTTGCTTTTTTTTTTTTTCCTCCTCCTCCTCCTCCCTCTCTCTCCGTTGGGCTTCTCCGACTACAATCTTGTATCCGTTTACTATACAAACAAATTGTGCTCCAGTTCGGCCTTTGTATCCTCCCAAAAGGAGGCGCATTTGGCACTTCGGCGCAGTCGATTGGGAAGACCCAAGGCATTATTGCTTTCGTGGCCGTGGCCCCTCCGAGTACACTAAGCGCAACACGGAGGTGATTCTCGGGCATAGAGGCGTACACTCTTCGGTATAGAAAGAAGACTTTCAGAAGGTACCATTTCCATCGAACTTCTGACTCTCACTCTGCTTATATTTGTCGAAATCGTGCAAAATCTGTTCAACTCCCCAAAAATTCCTTCATCAGACAAAAATGTGGAAACCTATTTAATTCTCTCTCTCTCCTCTCTCTCTCTCTCTCTCTCTCTCGATCAGTTGACCGCGCAGCCTCCGAGTTTTCGCTTGAAACTCGGAGGCTGCGCGGTCAACTGATCGAGGTTTTCAAGCTCTTACGAGGGTTCAACGATGTCGATTTTAGAAGTATGTTTAGTTTAAATGATAACCCAACTCGCAACAATGGTTGGAAGTTGGATTTGAAACGGTTTAGGACTAGTGTGTGTGGGAATTACGTTACGTATAAGATCTGTGACACATGGAACAGGTTACTTCGGAAGTTGTGAACAGTTCCTCTGTGGATCAGTTCAAGAAAAGGTTAGACGAAATCTTGCACACTATTTGAGTGTGTAAAGACATTTAGGACCTCAGTCTGCGGAAATTTCTTTTCCTATAAAATAGTTACTATCTGGAACCAACTTCCCTCAGGGGTTGTTTCCAGTCAAAGTGTAAATCTTTTAAAAATAGGCTAGACAAAGTACAGAACACACTCATAGTTTAAGATTAAAACCTCAGAAAACTCTGCAGGAGTTCGCTTGCTCGGTGTCTCTGTGAGCAAGCTAAATATAGAGCTATTTATATATTCTCCACTTTCCTGTAAAATTTCCTTGGCTACTTTTCCAGGGTCAAGGTATTTTCTTCAACCTTTTTCCGTACCTGCCTCTGGCAGGGAGGGAGCGGAGGGTGGGGAGAGAGCCTTCTACTTTTCTATCCAGTTTTCTACTACTGCTAGCATAGTTGAAAGACAAAATTTTCCCTGGCACCCGTTGCCATTGGTACCTCCTCGGTATGGGCCGCAAGGCCTTTTGAGGTACTTCTTTTCCTTGTAACTCCTTGTAACTCTCTCTCTCTCTCTCTCTGGGACCTAACCAAAACACTCCCAAACTACTACTTTCCCTCCTTTTTTTCCATTCTGACAGCTCAGTTCCTGATAAAACTGAACTCTTTGCTCAAACTTTCACCTTCAACTCAACCATGGAAGATTCTGGTGCCGTTTCATCTCCTCCTCTCCCTGACTTAATTATGTCAGAAATCAGAACTTCCTCTGAAAATGTTTTTTCTGCCCTATCTGGAGGGTTCAACTCTAGGAAGGCGTACGGTCCTGATAGGATTCTTCCTCTTGTTCTCAAGAACTGTGCTTCTGTGCTGACACCCTGCCTCGGCAAACTCTCTCGTCTTTCAATTGGTATTTTTCCTTCTTGCTGAAAGTTCGCTCATATTCAGCCTGTCCTAAAGAAAGGTGACCAATCTCATCCCTCCAACTATCGTTCAATTGCCATGATTTCTTGCCTTTCTAAAATTTGTTTAATCTATTCTTAATACGAAGACTCTTAAACACTTCTACTATACTCACAATTTTCTTTCAGATCATCAGTATGGGTTCCACAAGGGGACACTCTACTGGCGACCTCCTTGCACACCTCTGACTCTTGGTCATCCTCCTTTCGGGATTCGGTAAAATCTTTGCTATTGTGCTTGACATATCAAATCCTTAACTTCCAAACTGCCCTCCTTGGGTTCCTATCCTTCTAACTGTGCTTTCATCTCTGATTTCCTTTCTGGCCGATCTATAACTGCGATTGTTGATGGCCATTGTTCTTCTCTTAAAGCTATTAATAGTGTTCCTCGGGGCTCTGTCCTGTCACCCACACTTATCCTTTTATTTATCAATGATCTTTTAAACCGCACTACCTGTATACTATCCACTCCTATGCTGACGATTCCACCCTTCACTTAAAGCATCCCTCTCAACAGTCAAGCCATGCTTCACGTAGGATGTCTATGGCACACTTGATCTCTGATTTTTCTACTATTTCAGATTGGGGAAGAGAAAACCCAGTTCCTTCATCTTCCACACGACTATCTCCTTATTTTCAATAATACACGACTCAATCCTTCCTCTTCTCTTAACATTGTTGGGGTTTCCTTCTCATGTTCTTTGCTGCAAAGATCACACGTATTCTTTCTAAGAAGTTAAGCTGTACTGTACCAGTTCCGCAGTTTCTTCACCCAACTCAGTTGCTGTCTCTGTACAGTGGTCTTGTCCGCCTTTGTGAAGAGTACGCTTCTCATCTGTGGGATGGCTTAACCCACACAGGTCTACATGACCAAGTGGAATCAAATGTTTTTCGTCTAATCAATTCCTCACCTCTTCGCGACTGTTTTTAACCCATTTCTCTTCACTGCAATGCTGCCTCACTCTCCCTCTCTATTATAACGGACACTGATCGTCTGAACTGCGTGACTCCTCCTTTAAGGAGAGCTGGCAGTACCAAAATTTCGACACACTCATCTCTTTTCTGTCCAACACTAACCCAATAGTTAATCAGTATTGTCAATCTTTCATCAAACTCAACCACTCAACTCTGGAACAACTTTCCTCGATTCATGTTTACCCGCGTCTATGACCTCCTATCTTTCAAACGTAGTGTCCAAACATTTTGAAAACTTGGGATCACGAGTTTGGTATTTTTGCATATGCATTCGCCCTTAGCTCCTCCTTCCTACAAAAAAAAAAATCTAGTGTATTTCATCATTCTTTGTGGAGAATGATTAGATTAAGTTTAATACTTTAGTTAATAAAGCCTGTAATATAATATCATTTCTTACTTGTATTCCACGAATTCCAGCCTTTCCTGTGTGCAATGTCATAAGGTTTATTGGCCATTTCATAAGTTAAAGGTTTTGTCCTATCTTTAGTCACTTTGTGCCTTCCAGCTCTACATTTTTTAAGAGAAGCACTAACATGAAAGTTTCTTTGAAAGTTTGTTAAAAATAGTTCTTTGAAGAATGTTCATATTTGTTAATTGTGAAGTTCTGTTTGAGAAGAAGTTCCTTGGTGGGATCTAATCTGAAACAGCAATTTATCATTTATGATAAAAATTCAAATGTGGTTATAAAACTTCCGTTTCTCCTGTCACTGTTCTCCTTAGCTGATTTTGTTCTGTCTCTCATCTACCCTGTGAGCAGTCCAGCATGCTCTCAATAACACTTCTCCCTCTATTCTTCACTACACATCAGAGTTGGAAAGATTACTAATTTTTTAAAAATCTGTGATTACGATTACGTGTGGTGATGATGAATGGAACTGATCATAGATTGAACTGTATCGAAAATTCAATGCAGATTTTGGGGAATAAACAACAACCTGAATTCTTTTACCTTATGGAATGCCTTGATTTTTTTATTGATTCAACTTCACGTCTCATTTTCGAGAACAACTCAACCTTGCATTTGATCATCATTCATCATCAATGCATGGAAGGTGTCAACCCCCAAGCCTGCACGCCTGTCCCAGTAAAAGTTCCTCGCGATAGAGAAAGCATGTTCAGAAGGAGTTGAGGTCACTTTGGCTCCAAGATACTGGCATGCTAAGTCTTTCAGGGGCAGTTCTTGTAATGATGCCAGTATTCCAGAGGGGTGGAAGAATGTGGCAATAGTTCCTCCCTTACATAACTGTCATCATCATCTTGAAGCAAATTTTTGGGGTCATCTTTAGCATGAAAATAAATATGAAAATATCTATTTAATCTATTTTTCTTCTGGTTGACCACCAACATTAAGATTACATGCTTTACTGAAAAGCACGATTACTGGAATAATATGCAATCATTACACAGAGTAATCTTTCCACATCTCTGCTACACATTCATGTATTTTACACACTATACAATCCTTTCAATTTATTAAAATAAAATAAAATGGTATCGTGGGCTTCAGACACCTTGATTTTGGCTCTCCTTATATAAGGAGGTCATTTTTGTGGGGGCTCGCCATTGCCACCTCCTTCCTACATAAAACAAATGAAATGCATTTACATAAAAATCATGCACATTAAGATTACAAACATTAAATTGTATACTGTAATGATCCATGTAAAATGTATTAATGATTATATGTTTATATAATGTTCACCTAGGTCCTAGGGTCACATTTTGTTCAGTTCACTGAACAAAATGTTACCACACCTTACATGTTCATGAGACTTTTAAAACAATTTCCTGGTATTTGTTTTTCACAAGCATTTTGGTTATATATATATATATATATATATATATATATGGGTGTCTCTTATTTTCGAAGTGTTGATTTTTTTAGGTTGCGCCCCCTCAACCAGTTCCATTGGTTGAAAAAACATCACACATAAAAATGTTTTTGGATTGAACAATTTTTAGAGGTCGCCCCCGCTTATTAAAGTTCATAAAATATAGCTATTATTTATGCAATTAATATTTGAAATTACTAGCAGTTGTCAAGTATACTAAACATATGTTTTTAATTAATTAATCATCATATTTATGATGAATTCAATTAAATGAATATATTAGAAATAATTGTCAAGTTTGTAGCTGAAAATATTGCTTGATAAGACAAGATCAACCTGTTTAAACATGTTTCACTGATGAAAGTGAGAATGAGGAGGAGGAGCCCAAAGGAGCTTGTGCTTTACCAAAATCTAAGAAAAAACGAGGCATGAAAAACATCATGACTATTCAGATGTCTGCTGCCCTGGATCGTACACAAATTTCCTCTAGAAAGGCAACATTTATCCTCGCAGAGGCAGCTAAAAGCTTTGGTTTGGACGCTTCAGATTACAACATAAACCAACATTCTATCCATCGCCTTCGAAATAAGAACCGAGCTCGTCATGCTAAAGAACTTAAGGAGCATTTCCATGGAGAATGTTCTATGACAGTCCACTGGGATGGCAAGATGATGGAGGACCTCACCTCGCACAAGCACATTGATCGTCTCCCAGTACTTGTGTCAGGACCTGGTGTTGAACAGCTGCTTGGTGTCCCCAAAATCCTAAACTCAACTGGAGAAGCACAAGCTGAGGCCGTCTTTAACTGCCTGAATGAATGGGGAATTACAGAGTAAAAGCAATTTGTTTCGATACAACAGCTTCAAACACGGGTCAATATAGTGGAGCCTGTGCTCTCATCGAAGCAAAATTGGGACATGATGTTTTGTACTTGCCTTGTAGACACCACGTTTTAGATTTATGTTGGGAGCTGCATTTGAAGCAACATTGGGATCTACATCAACTGGTCCAGAGATATTGATCTTTAAGCGTTTTCGTGACAATTGGACTTCTGTTGATCAAAGCCAGTTCCAAACAGGTGAGACAGACACGATTACTAAAGCAGCAATTATCCAGTCTAAAACTGAACTAATTCAGTTTGCTAGAGCCCAGGCACCTATGCTACGGGATGACTATCAAGAACTTTTGGATCTGTCCATCATCTTTCTTGGAGGTGTCCCCAATAAAGGCATCAAGTTTCGTGCACCAGGTGCCATGCATCGAGCTCGCTGGATGTCCAAAGCGCTCTATTCTATCAAGATGTGGCTTTTTCGAAACTAGTTCAAGATGACTAAGACTGAAGAACGAGGAATTCGAGATCTTTCCCTTTTTTATGTTCTCATCTATATGAAGGCTTGGACAACATCCTCACTCCCTATTGAAACCCCATTTAATGACTGGCTCCTTATGAGGTCATTGATTAATTATCCTAACAAAAAGATTTCTGATGCAACTAAAAAAAAGCTCTCTAACCACTTATGGTACCTGTCTGAAGAAGCAGTTGGTCTTGCTTTCTTTGATGAGCGAATTACTACAGATGTAAAGAACGCATGGTAAAGGCATTAGAAGATGAGTCCACTGATAGACCACCCAAGCGTCCTCGGATTCCTGAATCGACCTTCTGCTCTGGTGAAGGACTACACCAACTTGTTACAAGAAATACTAGAGAATTCTTTACTAAGCTGAATTTGCCAGAAGGATTTCTGAACAAGGCACCCAGCACTTGGACATCCAACTGCGAATATTTAAGGGCCAGAGCTATTGTTGCAGCTCTATCTGTTGTAAATGACCGGGCAGAACGTGCAGTAGCTTTAGTTCAAGAGCTGAATAAGAAATTGACAGTGGGGGAAGAGCAGCTCCAGTTCCTGCTCCAAATTGTTGCAAAACACCGCCAGAGTCACCCAGTTCCATCAAAAACTGTTCTTCTCAAAAAATAACCATCAATGAGGTCGCACCTTAAAATACACCATATTGTATAATCATTGTATATTAAATAAATGTTGTATAAGGAAATAATGCTAATTAAAGTAATTAAAGTATGTAAATAGCACTGGCATTTTGAATTTATCTCTATATAATAAACTAATGGTTTTTTTTTGTAGCAATGCTTCATTGCTGATTGTATATAAAAAAAGAGCCAGGAAGGATTTTGGATAGGAGAAAAAGGATTGAGGACCAAAGGATGGATTATAACAACATCAAGGATAGGTTAGAAAAGGATCAATGATAAATAAGAAGGCCTATACTTATAAAAACGAATCAAACTAAAAAAAGAAGGAAGGAATTATGTGTATAATGAGCATAATCATATGTCAGGAGCTATTTACGAAACTAAATAATTATCAATTTAAAAATAATTAATTATCGGTTTAAAACTAAAGATAGAATCTCTCGGTCCAGAGGAGCAAGGCATAATAGACTACTATCCACAAATATGTTACATTCTATATCTATTTATAACGGACATGCAAATATATCAGATCCAAAGAATCCAGTCAATTTCATTACGGTATCCATCAAGTCACGGTCCATATCGATTGCGGACCAAGTCAAAATTTACAACCATATACATTATCAATTTAAAAATAATTAATTATCGGTTTAAAACTAAAGATAGAATCTCTCGGTCCAGAGGAGCAAGTCATAATAGACTACTATCCACAAATATGTTACATTCTATATCTATTTATAACGGACATGCAAATATATCAGATCCAAAGAATCCAGTCAATTTCATTACGGTATCCATCAAGTCACGGTCCATATCGATTGCGGACCAAGTCAAAATTTACAACCATATACATTATCAATTTAAAAATAATTAATTATCGGTTTAAACTAAAGATAGAATCTCTCGGTCCAGAGGAGCAAGTCATAATAGACTACTATCCACAAATATGTTACACTCTATATCTATTATATAACGGACATGCAAATATAACAGATCCAAAGACTCCAGTCAATTTCATTACGGTATCCATCAAGTCACGGTTCATATCGATTGCGGACCAAGTCAAATTTACAACCATATACATTACAATATATACACTTACGAGGAAAAGTGTAGGTGTGGCTGTAAAGACTGTACAGTAATGTAGAAATGTGTGTGCACCCATTATGGGTCTCCCATTTAAAGGTGTTTGTGGGGCAAGTGAAGATCATGAGTTTTTCAATACCTCACAGTACTATGGGGGGCACCGCTCGGCAGAGGAATCTCTTTAAATGGGGTGTGTAAGGACAGAGAGTATCCCCTAACCCAAGACGCTGCCTCCCTATATTCCACAACACATGTGTTGAGCTGTGGGATCTATCCCCACAAAGCATTAATTTTACTCTCAACATGCGCGTCCAATCGATTCTTAAACATGTTTATAGACGTGCTACTAATTACTTCTACCGGCAAACTATTCCAGCTATTTACTATTCTATGCGTAAAAAAGTTTTTCGCAACTGCTGTCTCGAACTTTCTACTTGTCAACTTACACCCGTTATTTCTAGTCCTATTATATTGAGATATTTCGAAAAAGCTATCTCTATCTACGTTATCAAACCCATTCATAATTTTGAAAACCTGGATTAGATCACCCCTTAACCTCCTAGTCTCGAGTGTAGTCAATTTTAACTTTTTAAGCCTATCCTCGTACGACTTTGACCTAAGAGACGGAATCATCTTAGTTGCTCGTCTGAACTCTTTCGATTTTGTCTATATCTTTGCGCATATGCGGATTCCAAAATTGGACCGCGTACTCCAAATGGGGTCTAACTAATGATTTATAAAGAGGAACTACAGTATAATATCGTGCGATTTGTACTCAAAATTTCGAGCTATAAAACCTAACACTTTGTTCGCCTTATTGACCGCCGCTGTACTTTGTTTCGCTACTTTTAAATCACCAGTGACTATAACAAATCTTTTTCCTGCTCTACGCTTGTTAAGTCTTTCCCTGACATACTATACGCAAAATTACCGTTACGCGAACCTATATGCATAATTTTGCACTTATCGACGTTAAATCTCATTTGCCATGTGACTGACCAATCAACGATTTTATTCAGATCTTCCTGAATTTTACCTCTATCTTCGTCATTAATCGCCCTACCACCCAGCTTCGTGTCATCCGCAAACTTTGAAACTGTACTGACTAGGCCGACATCTAAATCGTTAATATATATAAGAAAAAGCAAGGGGCCCAATACAGAACCCTGAGGAACGCCACTCGCTACATTAGCCCAACACGACTCCGCTCCATCAACGACCACCCTCTGTTTCCTGCCTCGCAACCATTCTTCTAGCCAATTTACTACTACACCCCTGGTTCCATGAGCCTTAGTTTTTTCAATCAGTCTTTTGTGCGGCACGGTGTCAAACGCTTTTTGAAAATCTAAATACACTACATCAACCGCCCGATGTCTATCGTAAACGTTAACCACGCTTTGGAAAAATTCTAAAAGATTAGTTAAGCAAGATTTGTTTCGCCTAAAACCGTGCTGCGTATTTCTAACCAGATTATGCACTTCTAAGTGTTCGACTATACGATCCCTAATTATTGATTCCAGTAGCTTACCTACAACAGACGTTAAACTGATTGGCCTATAATTTCCCGCCGCACCTTTATCGCCTTTCTTAAAGATAGGTGTTACGTTTGCTAACTTGAAATTATCTGGTACGCACCCCTCAGAAATAGACGCATTAAAAATCTTTGTTAGCGGCACAACAATGCTATTTTTTAATTCTTTTAGTTGTATGGGATATATGGAATCCGGACCCGGTGATTTACGCGTTTTCATTTTATCAATATAGCGCATTACTTCCCCTTCACTAACGACAATATTATCCAAAATATTACCATTATCAAAAGCTATTATGTCTATGACCGTAGGGATATTCGTTACATCTTCTATAGTAAAACTGACGTAAAAAATTCGTTTAGCAAGGTAGCCATTTCCTTGTTTTCAGAGACTAGATCTCCATTTCCATTTTTTAATGGACCTAAGACACTTTTTACTGGATTTCTATTATTGACGTATTGAAAGAATCGCTTGGGGTTTTCTTTACCGTCACGAGCTATGGAGATTTCAAATTCGCGTTTTGACTTTTTTTACACTTTTAGCTTCACGCCTTAGAGATATGTAGTTGTTTCGTAACAGATTATCTTTATCGCACTTGTATAGCCTATAAGCCCTCTCTCTACTCTTTATAATGTCTCCTACTCTAGAAGTAAACCACAAGGGCTTGTTGTTTACTTTCGCACGCTTAATTTTGTACGGTACACATTCCTCATTTATAGTCCTAAATACCGTTACGAACGATTCCCACATTAGTTTTGCGTTGGAGTTCCCCATTACGTTTTCCCAATTGACGTGTGAAAATTTATTTCGAAATTTACTAAAGTCTGCGTGCTGGAAGCTAGGAATTTTAGTCGAGTTAGTTGGTTTCGAGTGACTTACTGAGAGGACAAACTCTACCATATTGTGATCGCTATTTTTCAACGGTTCTATTACTTGAAGATCAGTAATTAGCCTATCATCCGTAGTTATTACTAAATCTAAAATACTGTCCAACCTCGTAGGTTCCCCAACCTTTTGAATAAGAAAGCTATCCTCGAGAAAATTAACTAAACGATTACCTTCCGCGTCTCCCTGCATTGTATCGTAATTCACGTTGGCGCAATTAAAGTCACCCATAACTAAAGCCTGCTCACTACCGATTATTCTCTTTAGTTCACGATATAACGCTTCGTCCGTAGCAGCTGTTTGATTTGGGGGCCTATATATAACCGCAACAAGAAGTTTGAAATCGTTCAATTTAAGTTCTGCTATAGTCGAATCTATCGGTTCTGGAATTGAGTGCTTTACTTCTATAACATTCGCAATATTATCTTTGATATACAACATAACACCGCCTCCTCGCCTACCTATTCTGTTTTTAACAAAAAGTCTATAACCTTTAATTTGATACTCCCCTACAAACTCACGTGTTTCAGTGCTAAGCCACGATTCATTTATCGCAATTAAATCATAGTCTTTACAAGCAATTAAAGAAAAAAATTCGTTTATTTTATTTCGTAGGCTACGAGCATTTAAGGATAGAACCTTCAAATTGTTTGTAATTGCGACACCTTCGCGAGCGGGGGGGAAATTTGTGGAATTTACGCTGGGACCGTTCGGCTTACGGCAGCCTGAGAAGAAGAGACAGTATTATGAAGTAGTCTTCCTAAACGCGCAGCTCCAACTTCATTAAGATGAAGTCCATCTTCGAGGAACAAGTCCCTCCTGCCGTAGAAACTGTTCCAAAAATTAGCAAAATGCACTCCTTCCTGTTGGCAAAGAGACTTTAGGTTATTGTTAATATAGGTCGCCTTGCTGTAGAAATCGCTTCGTTGGATAATTCGAGGAAGTATACCTGTTAAAACAATCTTATTAGTTTTCTCCTTTAATCGCTCTAATAAGTCCCTGTACCTAGCCAGCAGTTCTTCCGATCTAGAATTTAAAACGTTATTAGTACCGACATGAATAACATACGTTGTGTCCTCGGCGGTACTGTCTGTAAAATGGTCAACATTATTAGTTATATCCTCCACCCTTGCACCAGGGTAGCAGTAACAGCGCCTACGACGAGGGTTTCTCCCACAGAATTCCTCGAGCTGCCCTCGAACAATGGAATCACCAACTAGTCGTATTTCCGGTTCATCACTATCTTCGAACCCTAAAACAGAAAACTTATTGCTTGTTATTACTGGTA
>JAJOZX010004181.1:315000-325000 GCA_023014485.1 Bathynomus jamesi
GCTTAACTTTACTTTACAGTTGAGTGGGAACTGAAGAGCGTGGGAAGCTGTGTTGGCGGGCAAACGCTCAAACAAATACAGTATACTGTACGCGCATTACGCCTCGGGCGTTCGAGTAACGGAATGCACTCGAGTAACGAGTCCCTATTTTTTTATATTTTCCGAATTTTTCGGCTCGAGTAACGATTTGTTCGAGTAATAGGTCGTTCGAGTAACGGGGTCACCACTTACATATATATATACATATATATATATTTTTTTGTATTGGGGCGTTTACCGCCATTTCCCGCTATACGCTAGCGGATATCATGGCGAAGCAGAATATGAGAAAGAGAAACGGAGACGGGGGAAAGGCACTAGAAGTGGGAGGACCGCGGACGACGGGGGAGAAGTCACCTAAAGCTCAGAGAGGAGGCGAGATTGGGAGAGGAAAAGGAAGACGGTCAAGCGAGAAGAGAGGGCTCTCAGCGAGCATAAGACGTAAACGATCGGGGAGGGGGAAATCAGAGAGGAACGGGAAGGCGCGACGACGTACTGACGACAGGGTGGGGCATTCCACAAGGATGTGAAAGACGGTGAGGGGCGACTGGCAGGAGGCGCAACAAGGAGCCTCCTGCCGGGACATAAGATAGCCGTGCGTGAGGCGCGTATGGCCGATGCGAAGCCGCGCAAGGACGACCTCTTTGTGTCGGGAGCGGTGGAAAGAGGACGCCCAATATGACAGGCGGGGGCGGATGGACCAGAGTTTATTTCCGGTGGCATCGTCCCAGGACTTCTGCCATATGCGGTCGTAGAGGGACCGAAAGACCTGCACATAGTCAGAGAAGGGGAGCGGGCGGGGGAGGGGAGGCATCGAGGCGGCGGACCGGGCTGTGCGGTCAGCCGCCTCATTACCGGAAACACCGACATGGGCAGGAACCCAGCAGAAGGTGACCCGGATCCGGTGAACGGTGTGCAGGACATGGTACTCCTGTTGAATAAGGCGTACGAGGGGGTCCGGGGAATCAGCGCTCGAGCGCTTGAAAGGCGCTCAGCGAGTCCGAAAAGATGGTACAGGAAGACCGCGAAAAACCCGATACCAGACGGAGGGCTTCCAGAAGGGCAAAGAGCTCCGCGGAAAAGATGGAGGCCTGAACCGGCAGGGGGATACCCCGGGAGGTAGGTGACAGCGACGGAGAGAAGACGGCGGCCGCGACACCTGCAGGGGAGCGCGAGCCGTCGGTGTAGACGGGAACATCGTCCGAGTGTACGGGAAGATGGGCCAGAAAAGAAGACCGGAGGACGGTAGGAGGAGACTCCTTACGCAGGCCACGGAGCGCCTGGCAGCGGCAGATAGTGGTGGTCAGCCAGGGGGGCGACATGTCGAAGGAGAACGGCAGAATAGAGGGTGGGGGGATCCCCAGGGACGAAAAGGTGTCGGCCAGGGAGGCAGCGAAATGCCACGTGTCAGGCCGGGGTAGCGCCTGGGAGATCGCGGAGAAGAGTAGGGACCTCGGGAGGCGGCAGATGCGAAGGTAACACTTCGCCATGAGAAGGCCCCGGCGAAGGGGCAAGGGGGGGTGTCCGCAGTCCACCTGAAGACTAGCGACAGGGGACGAGCGGAAGGCACCCGACGCCAGGCGAAGGCCACGGTGGAGAAGAGGATCCAGCATACGGAGTGCCGGAGAGGAGGCGGAGCTGTAGACCACACAGCCGTAGTCGATGCGGGATTGCACCAGGGAGGTGTACAGGCGCAGCAGAGTACGCCTGTCCGCCCCCAGGTCATGTGGGACAGGTGACTCAAAAGGGAGAGGGTGCGGCGAGATGATTGCCGCAACCGCCTAAGGTGTGGAACCCAACCGAAAAATTCGTCGAGGGTCATACCCAGGAATCGAACGGATGGGACGAGGGGAAGAGGAGTGCCGGCAAGGGTAAGGGCGAAGGTATGCGACAGACGGAGGCGCCGAGGACGGAAAAGCATACTGGAAGACTTAGAGGGTGAGAAAGCATAGCCAACCGAGGACGCCCAGCGAACCACCGCGTTGATGGCTAGCTGGAGTCGACGTTCAGCCAAAGACGGGAGGCGGCCAGAGCAATAGATAGCCAGGTCATCGGCATAGAGGGAGCTACGAACGGAAGTAGGCAGGACCGTAGCGACTGTGTTCATCACTAGTGAGAAACACAGGACGCTAAGGACACTACCCTGAGGACACCCTCCTCCAACGGAAAGCGGTCAGAGAGGGTAGAACCGATGCGGACGCGGAAAGAACGGGCGGACAAGAAGTTACAAATAAAGGAGGGGAGAAAGCCTACGAAACCCAGGGAGCGTAAGCAGTCAAAGACCGCGCTCCGCCGAGTAGTATCGTAGGCCTTCTGGAGGTCGAAAAAGACGACGAGTACAAAGTGACGCCGGGAGAAAGCCTCCTGCACGTCGTGGCTAAGGAGGAGGAGGGGGTCGGATGTAGACCGGAAGCGCCGGAAACCAGCCTGGGTAGCAGGGTATTGGTCACTCGCCTCCAGAGTAAGGGACAGCCGCGAGGCGACCATCGCCTCCATAACCTTGCAGGCGCAGCATGTCAGGGAAATGGGGCGATAGTTCGACGGGAGTGAGGGGTCTTTATCGGGCTTCGGGATGGGGACGACGATGGACTCTCGCCACCGGTCCGGGAATGAACCCTCCAACCAAATCCGGTTATAGAGGTCCAGTACAAAGCTGAGAGCAGAGGGGTGGAGGTGCCGTAACAAGTCATAGGGGATATTATCGGGGCCGGGTGCGGGCCTCCCGAAGCTCCGTCATGCGGAAGAGGTGATTATAGGGGTCATCCCTATGAGGTGGAAAATCCGGTGGGTCGCGGCGGGAATGGGGGGAATCGGAACTGGAGATGGCTGCGAAGTGCGCCGCGAGTGCGTTCGCGACGGCCTCCGGATCGGAGACGAACTCGTCGTCCCCGACCCGAAGCACCAGGACTCGAGGGGGGACACGGGTCCCCTCAAAGCTACGCACCTTGCGCCAAACAGTCGAGGAGGAGGTCCCGGACACGTAACTCCGCCAGGAGGTACGCCGGGCCAGTTTCAGGACCCGACGGGCCACTGCCTTCAGGCGCTGAAACTCTATCTTGTGCTCCAGCTGGCGGGTCCGGTAGAAGCGGCGGCCGGCACGGCGCCGCTCCTGAACGGCATGGGAGCACTCTGGGGTCCACCATGGGACGATTCGCGGCCTGGGGGAGCCAGAGGTACGGGGGATGCAACTGGCGGCAGCCGAGAGGATCTTACTCTCGAGGAAGGCGAGGGCCTCACTGACGGAGGGAAAGGCAGGAATTGATGGCGAGATCGCCGTGCCCCTCGCGTATGAGGCCCAGTCTGCTCGGGCGAACAGCCAGCGCGGGCGGACAGAGGTGGGGGGGGAGAGACGGGTCGGGGTAAGACACACTGGGAAATGGTCCTGCCGGAAGAATCCGGCAGGACCTCCCAGGTGAACTCCGTCACGATTTAGAGGGAAACCAGGGAAAGGTCGATACAGGTGAAACTGTCGTGGGCCGAGTGAAGGCAGGTTGGGGAGCCATCGTTCAGAAAGGTGAACTCGAGCTCGTCCATAAGGGAGAGAAGGGTCCCGGAGAGAAAGGTGGAGCAAACGTCCCCCCAGGCCGGGTCCCGACTGTTGAAGTCCCCGAGAATCAGGAAAGGGCGGGGAAGCTGAAGAATTAGGTCACGGAGAGAATCGGGTGGAGGGCGTACGTTAGGGGAGAGGTAAAGAGAGCAGACCGTGAGCTGGCGCCCCAAAGAAAGGCGCACGGCCACAGCTTGCAGGACTGTACGGAGCGGGAGGGGGCGGAAAGGGACGGAGCGGTGCACGAAGACCGCGGAGCCCCCCCTCCCGCCCCATCGAGAGGCGGGGAAGGGAGCCCGCAGTAACCGGACACTCGAGGGAGGGAACGGGATCCCAGACTCGTCTCCTGAAGGCAGAAACACGCCGGACACCTGGAGGCCAGGGAGAGGAGAGACTCTCGAGGCCTACCATGAGCCGCGGATGTTCCACTGCAGGAGCGAGGTATAGGGAGGGGTAGGAAAGTCAGCGTAAAGGATGGTTATGGGGTGGGTGGGCCGATCGGGCGGCCCGAGATTAAAGAGGGAATCGGAAAGCCCCGAGTTCAGCGAGGGACGCCGAACGAGGGCGAAGGTCACCCCGACGAGGGGGCGATGTGGAACCAGACGCCGGCAAGTCCTCCAGAAGAGGAGTCTCCCGGACGTCCGGGGGAGAGCGATGCAGAAAGGGGATGAGAGGTATTCAGAATGCCCCTCCCTTCACCGGAGGTCGGGGGGAGGCAGGACTACGAGGGGGGTGGAAAATAATACCTCACCCAGAGGCATTGGCAGGTCGAGGAGAGAGATGGGGCGGGTCAAGCGCGGGGGCGTGCACGTCCCACCCACGCCGACCAGGCGGGCGAGTTCCCCCTCCAGTGGGTCCATCGACCGGACCGGAGAGGGGTGTATCTCAGCCGCCACCACGAGGGCCGTCGGGGATCCCAGGGGGGAGCGTGCATAACGGTTGCGCAGTGGTGACGGTGAGGACACCGGGGCGGTAGGGCGAAGGGGGCGTTTGTGTTTGGGAGAGGAAGGTGATGCGAGGCTTATGGCTTCGAACCTTTCGGGGTCACCACTGGCGCGGCGCTTGCGGCCCCTACCCCTCCGTCGTGCGGCCCGCATGGGTGACGGCGGGTCACGATCCGGAATGGGGGTGGCCGAAGGCGCCGGTGGAGAAGGCGTAGAAGGGGCAGGGGGGGTTGCCGACGAAGCATCGGCGTTCGCGGAGGGAGCACGTGGGGACGCGCTGGTAGTACGGGGAGCCGCGGTAGGAGTCCGCTGGGCGGCAGAGGATGGACTGGGAGTAGCGGACACGGTGGGTGAAGGCGCGTTGGGAACCGCCGGTGAGGATGGGATCCGGGAACGGAGAGCCTCGGCGTACGAGGCACCACGCCGGGCCTCGCAGCCACGCAACCGGTCCCGCGCCTCCCGAGCGCTGAGAAACTCTGATGAACAGAGGGCCCGAACCTCCCTTTCAAAGAGGAAGGACGGGCAAGAGCGGGATGAAGCAGGGTGTCCATGGCAGTTGGTGCAGGAAGGCGGAGCAGTACAGGGCAAGGGGTGGGGAGGGCCGCCGCAGCGGACACACAACGGGGCCGGCTGACGGCAGAGCTGCTCACGTGGCCAAACCTATTGCACTGAAAACAGCGCGTAGGATCTGGCACGTATGGTCGTAGAGAATTCGCACGCTCGTCTCTCACCAAAGCCCAGAATACCGAAACGGGGGGCACCAGTGAGTCGAAAGTGAGGAGCAGGCGAGGAGAAGGGGCGGTTGGGGATCGCGATCTGTCGGGAAAGCGGTACACCCTCACAACACCCTGGGAGGCGAGGTCATCTGGAGGTCTTCCACCGGGATGGGTAGAAGACGAGCAGCGTAGATTGTGCCCTGGCACTGATTGAGGCGGGGGGGGGAAACCGTAATCCCGCAGCCCAGGACATTGGGGATAGCGAGCAGAGAGGAGGTTTCGACAGAGGAACGCGACCTTATCAGAATGGAGCCATCCCTCTGAGGCCGAAGTTCAAAACGAGCCGTCCCCGTCACCCCATGGATCGCTCGAAAGAGGCGTTCATGGTTAGTGGGGAGGGGCTTGGAGGAGGAGGGGCGGAGGACGAGGAACTTGTCCACCATCCTAAGGCCGAGCGAAGACGTCGGGCCAAACACCACCGGTACTTCGAGGAGACGGGGAGACGAGAAAGGCGGACGGCGACGTCGGGTCCCACGTCCCCCAGGGGCCGAGGAGGCCCGACCGGAGTGGGAGGCGACCGGGGTCGCGGGCTTCCCACCTGAGGGCGAAAAAGCAGGTGGGTCCCTATCGGGACGTGGAATATGGGAGGATCCAGGGGTCGGGGGGTCCACTGCAGGTCCATCCGCCACTGGCGGGGGTCGGGCAGCGGCGCCACGAGCCTGGGGAAGAGAGGGAGAGGAGGTGTCGGCAAGAAGAGCAGACGGGGTGGGCGAGGGCTGCCGACTGCCCTTACCAGACCCAAGGTCCAAAGAGGTATCAGAGGGAGGTCAGATGCACAAGCCGGGTCGTCAACGAGGTCCATTAGATTTGTAAGCGTTTCCATAAAGAAAATTTTTATTGTTGTTTGCGCCCGGGGCCGCGGGAACCGATTACCCGGGCCCAATGGACCAAGCGCATGCCGGCGGGGATGGGTGCCTCGTCCCATGTAGGTACCCCCGTTTCAAAAGGGCCCTTGCAGCGTCGAAAGTTCTCCCCCGCCGGCAGCAAGACCAAGGCCCCCCAGGGTCCCAGGCCTGGGCACCCTACCAGCCAACTTAGTCCGGCGCCGGCCATGGGAACGAGACCCCCAGCGACCAGACCCGGCAGCCCACGGGGCGCGCGAAGTGAACAGAGAAAGCAGAAAAAACAGAGGGGCAAGGAAGAAGGGAAAGAGGGAAGATAGGAAAGAGGGGGCTGTAGGATGGCAGGTATGCTAAAAGTACACTTCGCAACCGGGCGGGGGACCGGCGGGGGAACCGGCAGGGCCCCCAGCCGCGGCTGACCCCCCTCGCCACATGGAGGCAGGAGCCCGCGGGCGATCCACCCCAGAAAGACCGCCCGCGGGGAGGGGGATACATATACATATATATATGTATGTATATCATATATATATATATATGTATGTATATACATATATACATATATATATATTATATATATGTATGTATATACATATTACATATATATATATATATATGTATGTATATACATATATATATGTATATACATATATATATATTATTATATGTATGTATATACATATATACATATATATATGTATGTATATACATATATATATATATATGTATGTATACATATATATATATATAGATGTATACATATATACATATATATGTATGTATATACTATATATATATATATATGTATGTATATACATATATATATATATATAGATGTATATACATATATACATATATATATATAGTATGTATAACAATATATGTATATACATATATACATATATATGTATGTATGTACATATATACATATATATGTATGTATATACATATATACATATATATATATATACATATATATATATATATATATATATATATATACATATATATATATATATTATATACATATATATATATATACAATATTATATACATATATATATATATATATATATGTATATACATTAGGCCGTTTCGAAAAATCGAAATTTATGATGGCTCAACGCACACATACTAAAAACGTAATATGTCATGAATAAAGACTTCATGCAAAATATTAAGACAAGAGCTTATTGTTATCCCCCCCAATGCATATCTATTTTACCCCTCATGAGAAAATTTTCATTTTTCTGGCAAATATATTTATTTATTTTGTGATGTCCTCTTAAATTTGGTATATAAAATTCATAAATAAAATTGGAAGATAAGTAGGTCATTTTCAGGAATGGTCCAGTAACCCCCCTATATTCTTTAGAGAGAATTCTAGAAAATTCTTCCTTCAGGATAACTATTCTAGAATTTCCATTTTTCCCTTTATGGATTATATGATGTTTTATTTGCTTTTTCATCTATAATTACTGATATTTTCACAAGTTTACTGTTCTAGAAAGGTTACTTCATGTTACTTTACAACTTTCTTACAGTAATCAAGTCATAATATAATTTAGGTGAGTGATTAATGATTATATTATATTATTATTAAGACTAACAGGTGGTAAAACTTTTTCCCTCAGAATTATGGCAAAAACCAGAAACAAGTGTGAAGTCTGGTTGGTCGGACAAGTGCTGGAAGAGGGTTTTTCTGAGAAGCAGCTTCCAACTAACAGTGATGTCCTTAAACGTCTTTTTTATCACATTAAGGTGGGAAAGCAAAATGTCTCTGTAGCTTGCGCAACTGTAGCCAACGAAGTTATTGCTATGTGGGAAAAAGCCTCCTTAATTACATCCCACAAGCCTTATATTGTCTCAAAGCTTAAAAGGCTTTACAATAAGCATGAAGGGCTGGTCAAGAACCGAACTCGACGAACTCCTACCCAAGAGAAGAATGAAGCAGAATTTGTCACCAGCTTAAAGAAGCTTTTCGATGTAGCTCATTCAGAAGTGGAAACAGAAATAAAATTGCAGGAGGATAAAGATTTTCTTAAGGATCAAAGGAACGATCGGAAAATGATTATGGGTCCAGAAGACAAGGAGTTTTCAAGAAAGGCAAAAGCACGACAGATAAGCATGGAAAGAATGGAAAAACTTCGCAGGAAATCAAAGGAAGAAATGAGGCAATTGACAAAGTTGTGGATCTCAACCAATGTGAAAATTCCGGTTCAGGAGGAAGTGAAGAATCATCTGGTGATGAATTGTTCTACAGAGCACTCTCATCATCATCTTCAAAAAGGAGAAGCTTGAACCAGGTGTAATTGTTAGGGATAAAAGTTCTTGGCTGCTCTGGACCGCACTGGAACATCTGCAAGAGCTGCTATGCACATTGTGGCACCTGCCCTTTCAGCTGCTGGAGTGGAAATTGAAGAGATCACACTTTCATCATCCTCTATCTACAGGTCTCGGCGATCAACACGGATGCAGATGGGAGAAGACATTAAAGCCAGTTTCCAACCAAATACCCCTTTAATAATTCATTTTGATGGAAAGCTTCTTCCATCCATGCATGGGGGTAAGATTGATGTAATGCCCATTGTTGTGACTGGTGCAGGCGAATTAGAAAAATTACTGTCTATTCCAAAGCTTATTTCTGGAACAGGAGAAGAAATGGGGAGAGCAGTTTTAGATGTCTTGAAGCAATGGCCACAAGTAAACGAGTGGGTAGCAGGCCTTTGTTTTGATACTACTGCAAGCAATACAGGTATCCATGCTGGGGCTTGTACCATCATCCAAAAGGCCCTTCAGAGATCACTCCTTTTTCTGGCATGCCGCCACCATATCCACGAGCTTCTTATCACTGCAGTTTTTGACATGTTTTTCTCTTCTTCGGGTCCACAAATTCCCTTATTCAATCGATTCAGAGATTGTTGGGATAACATTGATCAGCAGAATTACAAGCCCTATGAACCCAATGATCTCACCTCAGAATCTTTAGATCATTGGATCTTGAAGCACAGAGACAAGCTTATTTCTTTCATCAACTCCAAACTTCAAGAGGGCCACACTCGAGTGACTACAGGGAATACTTAGAACTTGCACTTATCTTCCTTGGTTGTCCAATGCCTGAAACAAATAAAGGCTCTGATAGCAGATTCCACTACCCAGGAGCTTACAGCAGAGCTAGATGGATGGGAAAGGGCATCTATTCCTTAAAAATTTACTTATTTAGGAACCAATTCCTTCTCACCCCTCATGAAAAACAAGCTCTGATACGAATAAACGCCTTTTCAGTGACAGTTTATCTTCAAGCTTGGTATACATCTCCAGTTGGAATTGATGCTCCAGCAAATGATTTGGCCCTCCTCAAGATGCTACATATCTACAAGATCCAGGTTGATAAGGAAGTGGGTGCTACAGCCCTCAAAAAACTTCAGAACCATGGTTGGTACTTGAGTGAGGATCTTGTAGGATTTGACTTTTTCTCAAACCTCGTGACTGAAGATGATAAGGTTCTAATGCTCCACAACCTTCACCACGCGCCTCCTCGAAAAGTGAGGGCAAGAAGGTGGACCCCCGAATGTTGCAAAACCCCAATGACTTAAAGATTACCAGTTTTGTCACAACTCAAACACAAGACTTCTTCAAGTGTTTGAAAATAGAAATTCCCAAGAAACTTGAAGACATTGAGGAGCACCGTAATCGGTCATGGCAGTCAAAGTAATCAACGACTGTGCTGAACGAGGAGTCAAACTGGCTACAGAGTTTAATGAGAAGCTCACAAAGAGTGAGGAAGAGAGACAACTGGCCTTTCAAATCATTGAAAATCAGAGAAAGGAGGTCCCTCAGCCACTGAAATCCCTA
>JAJOZX010004181.1:337500-436034 GCA_023014485.1 Bathynomus jamesi
TCAACCTTATTTTTTTATTATTAGCCACAGATTTTCTATCGGATTGAGATCTGGACTATTACCAGGCCAATCCAAAATATCAAATTTATTGTCAGTATCCATTTTGTCACTATTTTGGCCCTGTGACATGGTGCACCATCATGCATGTATGTTTTTGTCCTTTGGATTGCCATTGCCATTAGAAGTTTATACTGTAGCATTGCTAAATACCGTGCACCATTCATAGTTGTGTTCTTCGGAAGAAAATATAAGTTTCCACGCCATAGTAACCGAAACAACCCCAAACCATCACACTTGGAGGGTGTTTCATTGTCTTTAGGGTGTATTTAGGGTCCATCCTATTTGAGCCAATAGGCCGGCGAACCTTTTTTGGACAACTTCTGAATGTCAAAATGTCGACTCATCGCTAAATAAAACCTTCTTCCAGTCATCAACAGTCCAATGAATGTATTTTTTTACAAATGCGACACGTTTTTACGCATTTTTTCATTAATGAACGGTTTCTTAGCAGCATGGCGAGATGGAAATCCGAGTTCTTTTGGAGCCGCTCCTGGATAGTTCGTTCAGAAACACCAGATAACAAATTATTCATATTAAATTTTATTTCTTTCCGCATTATTGTTGGGTTTTTCAATACTAAACGTTTCATAAGTTTGTCTGTTCGCGAATTTTGTTTTTCTCGGTCTGCCAGATCGTTTTTTAGGGACTGGCGTGGTTAGGCCACCATTGTTCTTAGCCCGTGAAACCCATAAATTAACGGTACTTTGGGATATGTTTAATTCCTTAGCTATCTGTCTCTGTGATTTCCCACATGCATGCAAAGCAACATAGCACCTCGACAATCACTCTTAGTTGTTTTTTTTAGCACACATTATATATAAATTTTATTTACACCACTTTCTGTAAAAAAAAAAAAAAATCAAGAATTTACACAAACAGTGAAATCTGACAAATTTGAGACACAGCCACCCGCAACGAAGGCTACCAGAACACTAATTTGAGAATGCGTTGGTAGCTCTCATATCAGCGAGCAACCTCAAAGTTACCAGATGTCGCTAGAACAAATAGAAAGTGAATTACGTGTCTCTGAATATTAAGGGAAAATATTGTATTTTCTTGAGTGATCGGATACTTTTCGCGGGCACTGTATATATATACACATATATACATATCATATATATATATATATATATATACATACACAAGACCAGTGACTGGTTTTATTAAAGGACTTAAGATGTGCAGCACAAAGGAGGGTTCATTTTTGCAGTACAAGACAATGTCTCAGGCATGTCTCTTATCACTACATCATTTGGGAAACAAAAATTTTTTTTTAACCGTAGCTTTTGAGTGAAGCTTGTTTTATCTTGCACTTTCATCAGAAAATAAACTAGTAACCCCAGTAAATTGTATCATTATCTGGTGAAAGCACTAGACAAGACAAGCTTCATTCAAACACTACACTTGCACTTGCCTTGCACAGGGTGCCATCACAGGTTGGTATGGCCTTGTCTTGATATATTCAGTATTCAGCTTTAGGACTCAAGATAAACATGAAATAGCTATCTCATGGAGGGGGGGGGGGGGGGAGTAATTTAAATTGTATTGTTAAAATGTGTTTGTTCCTAAACAGGAACAATAGTGGTTAATGGGTTAGCAAGTCCTAAAATCAGTGACTTAGTACCACTTTACCCTCAGTTAAATAAGTTAATTTATGCAGCTTACTCTTCCTCGAGTTTTCCTTGTCAAGATTATATCATCACAACTAATCCATGCTTGATTACCTTGATAAGTCTATCAAAAAAAAAAAAAATACACATTCGAGGCTGTATTGGCATTTACTATAGGTTTTATAAACTCACTCACTCTCTCTCTCTCTCCTAGTATATACACCACCTCACTACCCTGTTGATAAGAATATAAACTTGTATAACCAATTAAGCAGAATGGTAAATAATAAGATCAATGTGAATTTTGGGGATTTTAATTGTGGTAACATAAATTGGGAAAACAAAACAGCTGATACTGAGGGATCAAGACTGTTCAAATTTGCTGATGATAATTTATTAAGTCAATGGGTTGATGGTCCTACAAGGGGTAATAATAAATTAGACCTCGTATTCACAAACGAAGATGACCTAGTCTCTAACCTGACTATTGGTAAAAATTTGAGTAACAGCGATCATAATTTGATTAGGTTTGACCTCAGGGTTCCAGTTAATACACACACAGACTTGTGAAAGACTGGATTTCTCCAGAGCAAATTTTGAAAGCTTCCAAAGTAGTTTAGACTCACTTGAAGTTCTAAGTGAGGATGTCAGTGTCACCTGGAGCTTGTACAGGGATCAATTTAGAATATTACAGAACACTTTTATACCCACTAAAATAGTTTCCTTGTCAACAAAGTCGCCAAAATGGTTTAACGAAATTAGCAGTGTTATTACAGGAAGAAATAGAGCCTACAAACTACTTAAGTCACATTTCAACCAGACTAATTCAGAAAACTATATAAACCTACATATGAGGGTCAAGTCCTTAATTAGATTAGCCAAACATAATGAAGAAGCTAGAGTTGTCTCACTCTATAAAGTTAATCCTAAAGAATTTTTTGCCCATGTTAATAGCAGAAAGCCAATTAAAAATTCTGTAGGTCCCTTAAAAGCTAGAAATGGCATACTGAAATTTGGTGATAAAGATATAGCTAATATGTTAAATGAGTTCTTCATTACAGTCTTCACAGAGAAAGACTTTATTGAAGTGCCAAGTCCTCGGATTACATATGATGGTGACCATCCTGTAGAGACCATAATTTTTATGAGAAATGAGGTGCAGCAATTAATTGATAAGATGAATACATACAAATCACCTGGTCCCAACTTATTTCTTCCAAGGGTATTAAAAGAGGTTAGCCACAACGTTGTTGATGACTTAGTAACCATATTCAAACAATCAATTAAGTTAGGGAAAGTTCCAACCAACTGGAAGTTAGCAAATGTAACACCAATCTTTAAAAAGGGTGATAGGGAAAATCCTTGTAATTACCACCCAATCAGTTTAACATCAATTGTCAGCAAACTGTTGGAATCCATCATTACAAAACATATTGTGTATCACCTTGAATTGGACAATGTAATTTTTTATTCTCAACATTGATCCTATCTGACAAACCAGTTAGAGTTTTTCCATAATATGTATACACTATACTATGCAAGTACGGCAAAAGATATAGTGTATCTCAACTTTCAAAAAGCCTAGTTGATATAGTCCTTCACATGAGATCGATGGCTAAAATCAGAGGACTAGGAATCACCAGGCTCATTTCCAAATGGATTGAGGATTGGTTACAAGATAGAAAGCAGAGTGGTAATAAATGGAGTGGCTTCGGAGTGGGTGCCCATCACCAGTGGCATCCCACAGGGTTCCATTCTGGGTCCTTTACTTTTTATCATCTATATTAATGATATAGACGTCAGGCTTCTAAGTACAATCTCCAAATTTGCAAATAATATGAAATTAGGTAGTAGTGTGGTACTGAGGAGGGTGTTAAGAATGCTTCAGAATGATCTTGACAGGTTGGGAAAATGGTCTGCTACTTGGCAGATGCCATTCAACTTGGACAAATGTAAGGTAATGCACATAGGATATAAAAACCTGAAGACCGATTACTCTCTCTTGGGAAGGAACTTGACTGAGACTGATCTAGAGAAAGACTTAGGAGTCTATATCAGCAATGATCTGAAACCATTGAAGCACTGTGCAGAAGTTGAAAAGAGGGCCTACTAGGTTATATTAAAAGAGAGTTCCAGTTTCAGAACAAGGAGACTGTAATGTCTCTTTATAATTCACTAGTCAGACCTCAACTGGAATACTGTGCGCAGTTTTGGTCTCCATCCCTCAGGAAGGACATGGAAAGGTTAGAAAGAGTACAAGCAAAGGCTACAAAATTGATACCTTCAATGAGAATGCAAAACTACCAATGGAAATTGGAGCACCTAAATCTGTTTACCTTAGAGATGAGGAGGTTGTGCAGTCAGCTTATTCAAGTCTTCAAGATGCTCAATGGAATAGGCAAGGTAGATTACAGAAACTTATTCTCACTTAATGCCAATCTGACAAGAAATAATGGGTTTAAACTGGAACTAAAGACATTTAGGACCTCTGTCTGCAGGAATTTCTTTTCCTATAAAATAGTTAATATCTGGAACCAACTTCCCTCAAAGGGTGTTTGCAGCCAAAGTGTAAATGTGTTTAAAAATAGTCTAGACAAAGTACTGAATACTCTCATGGTTTAAGACTAAAACATAACGTAACTCCCCAGGAGTTTGCTTGCACAGTGTCTCTGTGAGGATGCTAATTATAGAGCTTTTTATATATTTTCCACTTTCCTGTAAAATTTCCTTGGCTACTTTTCCAGGGTCAAGGTATTTTTTTTAACCTTTTTCGGTACCTGCCTCTGGCAGGGAGGGAGCAGAGGGTAGGGAGAGAGCCTTATATTTTTCTATCCAGTTTTCTACTACTGCTAGGATAGTTAAAGGAAAATAAACTTGTTTAATAACAGGAACCTCCCAGAGTGGACCGGAAGGTCTTTGAGGCTCGCTCTCTCTCTATTATATATACACACAGTGATGGGCATTGATACACGAAAATCCCAAATGCAATACCGATACATCGATACTTTATAGATGGCTAAAGCGATATCGATACAAAAGTATCACAATACTGCCCATATATATATATATATATATATATATATATATATATATATATATATATTATATATATATATATATATATATATACAGGCCCGGATTTAGCTATAGGCGAACTAGGCGATCGCCTAGGGCCTCGCGCCAAAGGGGGCCTCGCTCAAGCCGTTTTGTGCGTTCTGTTCAAGTGATATTAATGATTTAGAACGCTATGAAGAACTTAAAGTACTTTGCAGGTTTATACCTGAGAAAACAGATCTCGGAAATGCCCTTGTTTATATAGTGCAAAAACAACTACCGGTAAGTGAGATTTATCCTAATGTTTATGTTGCACTTCGAATAGTATTAACCATCCCAGTTACTGTTGCTTCAGCTGAAAGAAGTTTCTCGCGTCTCAAACTTATTAAAACATATTTGCGTTCCACCATGTCTCAAGTGAGATTGCAATCATTAGCTATGTTATCAATAGAAAATGATATAACAAATTCATTAGATTATTCTCAATTAATTGAAGAGTTTAGCTCGAAGAAAAGTAGAAAAGCATTGCTGTAATATTCAAGGAGCATCTGAACCAAATATTAAAGCATTAATATTTAGCCTGATAAGTCGATCGCTCACTATTATAAAAAATGAAATGTCAACATCTCTTATACATCACATATGAAAAACGTTTGTATACTATGGAAAGTCATTACCTATAATATTATATAAATCTTAGAAATCATTGTCTTATATTTTCGATACAAATCTTGATTCATATTATAATTTATACTTATTTGTATGGTTTATTTATATTTCTTATACAATTTCCATGCGTAATTATTTTGGTTTGGTTTAATTTTTAAGTGCTGGCATAGTTCTGTCTATGCGGGATTCTAATATTGCTGGTATAGTACCGATAATTAAGTCCATACTTTCATATATATATAGGCCTAGGGCCTCGCAATTTCTAGATCCAGCCCTGTATATATATATATATACACCTTATGTTGTTTTGTGCATTGGTCTCTTCACACGGAGGTCAAGCTGGTGGCCCCACCTCTAGGCCTGGCTTGGTGGAAGAGAGAGTTGCTTTCTTGCGCTCTCCACCATACATTGCCAGGCACACCCAGCTCATCTGGTACCGTCCTGAGCCAGGCATCCAGTCTTCTCTTGAAGACTTCAACTTTGACCCCCGTTAATCCATTATGTTTCTGAGGTCCTTTGGAAGCTGGTTGAGAAGTCTTGGCCCCCTGACAACCAAGCTATTTTCCTTCAGAGTTGAGGAGGTCCCTTGTCAGGTCTTTAATTTGGGAACACTACACATTCTGCCTTTCCTATTTTCCAGTGTTGTTTGAATGGTAATTGGGTTTAGTTTTGTTTGGTACCAGTTTTTCAATCATTTTCCATATGTGGATTATGGTGTTCCTCTCTCTTCTTCTTTCCAGGGAGTACAGATTTAGTTTACGTAGTCTTTCCCAGTAGTTGAGTTCTTTGCAGCCATCAATCTTCGCTGTGAGATGCCTTTGCATTTCTTCTAGTTTATTAGTTTCTTCCTTTTTACATGGGGACATCAAAACTGAGCAGTATTCAAGTTTTGGTATAATCAGTGTTTTTAGCAAGGGAATCATTACTGTCCTGTCCCTTCTCTTGAACGTTCTTAGTACCTGTCCAGTGACTCTTTTTGCTTTATTTATTGCTATCTGATTTTGTGTTTCGAATTTCACATCATCTATCTTTATTATCCTGAGATTGATTGCTTTTGTGCTTCTCTGAATTTCCTGTCTATCTGGAGCATAATATGCAGTCTGTTTAAGTAGTTCTTTTCTACCATATCTCAGGAGCTGAAATTTCTCGGTGTTAATTGACATGTTGTTGTCTTCTGACCATTTGTATATTTTGTTTGCGTCCCTCTGCAAGGCCTCCACATCATGTACATTGCTGATTTTTCTGCTGATTTTTCTGCTGATCTTTGTATCGTCTGCAGAGGATGTTACTATACTGTTGCTGTTTACTCTGCTGTCTATGTCTGTTAGTATGATAATGAACAGGAGTGGGGCCAGTACTGTCCCTTGTGGTACTGAGCTGCATATTTCCGATTCTGATGATGATATACCTTGAATTTTGATGACCTGCAGACGTTCTCTGAGGAAGTTGTAGATCCATTTTCCCACTTTGCCTGTTATTCCCATATATTTAATTTTATGTGCTATTATACCATGGTCACATTTGTTGAAAGCTTTAGCAAAATCTGTGTATATAACATCGTAGTTTATGATGAATAAAACCATGAAGGAAAGCAAACACGGAATGGTGCTCAAGCGCTTTCGTCTAATGACATCCTCAGGAACACTGAAGTACATAGAGGTTACAGCCTATATATAGGTTACAGAAAAAAAAATATATATATATATATACTGTATATACAATAAATGGAGAAACAAACTTAAAGGATAAATTTGTATATTTTTTCATCTATAACATTGGTTGGAAACAATTCATTTAATCTTGTGCTAAAAATCGATAGTTTTTCCTTATAAATCTGTGTGCCCTTCCCACAATCCTTTAAGTTTGTTTCTCCGTTTATTGTGTGTATATATATATATATATATATATATATATATATAATATATACATACAGGGTGTCCCGTAAGTCTGGAACCCATAGGGAAAAATAATAAAATTACAAAATAGTCCAAAAATTTATTACATAATCTGTTCAAAGTGTCCGCCGTTGTGTCGCACACATAGTTGAAGACGCAATCTCCACTGCAACAGCACTTTCTGAATCACAGTCGCAGAAATTTCTTGACACGCCTCCACAATGCGTGCTTTAAGGTGGAAAATGTTCTGATGTTTGACCTCGTACACTTTGGCTTTCAAGTGGCCCCACAAATAAAAATCATAATAAAAAATAATTAAAAAATAATAATAATAAAATAATAATAACAACATAATAAAAAAATATATTATAAATCCCTATGGGTCCAGACTTATGGGACACCCTGTATATATATATATTTTTTTTTTCTGTAACCTATATATAGGCTGTAACCTCTCTATGTACTTCAGTGTTCCTGAGGATGTCATTAGACGAAAGCGCTTGAGCACCATTCCGGGTTTCCTTTCCTTCGTGGTTTTATTCATCATAAATATTTTTCACGTGTTACTTTCGTGAAATAATTTTCATATATATATACTGTATATATAACCTTACCTTACAAAGGTTCCGCGTGATGATTTCTCATTTCGCAAAGGTCAAGCTTGTCGCCCCTCCTCTCGAGTTGGCCTGGCGAAGTAGTGAGTTGGATTCTTGCGCTCTCCACCTCACATAGCCAGTAACACCCGGCTCATTGGGGATTGTTCTGAGCCAGGCATCTAGTCTTCTTTTGAAGATTTCCACTGCAACTCCCTTCGTGTTTCTTAGGTCTTTGGGCAACTGATTAAACAGTTTTGGTCCTCTCACTACAAAACTATTTTCTTTCAGGGTTAAGGATGTTCCCTGTCTCGCCTTCAATTTGGGAATACGACACAGTCTACCGCTTCTACTTTCCACCATTGTTTGGGGAGTTATGGGATTCAGAGTAAGATTAGGGACTAGTTTCTCCATTATTTTCCAAGTGTAAATAATGGTGTATCTCTCTCTTCTCCTTTCCAGTGAATATAGGTCTAGTTCTCGTCAGGGTTGTGGAGTCGGAGTCGGAGAGTCGCACGTTTCAGGGCGGAGTCGGAGTCGGTAAAAAACTTCTGACTCCGACTCCAATTTCTGTCCTGTGTCACTCTTAATTTCTAAATCCTAAATACTAACATTTAGGTTATTTAGTTTTTTTGGTCAATAAACCTTATTCATTGATAGCCCCTAGATTAAGTTTTTTTAATATTTTTTTTTACATTTTCAGAATATACAATTAATATTATTTAAATATAAAATATAAAATATAAAATTTCACACTTAGTGTGGTGGTGATGAAATGTCTTATTATTATGATAACACTGGGTAACAAAAAAATTTTTTTTTCGTGTCCCAAGAATGAAAATACCTTATTCTTATAGTATTTTCTGTGCTGAATCCAAATAAGTTTGTAAAATTTCTCTATCAGGTCTGGTTTTTGTGTGACATGCAATTTAATTTTTAAAAACCCATATAGTTACATACTTATTAAAATATGATCGAAAAGACACCTGTAGTTTAAAAAGTAGCTTGTTTTGATTTTCTGCTGTGCTTTGCCTCAGGCATGTCTCTCTTAAGAGTCCAGCAATAGTCAGCCAGCATACTGGGGCTCCATTTGCCTTGGTAACAGTTTTCCATGGCAGAAATATCCTGATGTAAACGCTCACCATGTTCGTCGCTTACCGCACCCAGGTTTTCCGAAAAAAAGTCCAAGTGAGAGTCCAAGAAATGAACCTTCAATGACATATTGCACCCCATTGCTTGGTAAGACTTAAGAAGATCTCCTACTATTTCAGGATAGTTTTCAGCCTTGTGATTTCCCAAAAAATTTGTGCAGACACTTTTGAAACTCTGCCACGCAGCTTTCTCAACTTCATTCAACTCTCCTTCAAATCTCTCATCTCTTAACAATTCTCTGATCTGAGGGCCTACAAAAATGCCTTCTTTAATCTTGGCATCACTGATCCAGGGAAACTTATTTCTCAAGTATGTGAATCCTGTTTGCGCTTTATCCATCGCTTTAACAAAGTTTTTCATAAGTCCAAGCTTGATATGCAAAGGAGGAAGGTACACTTTCTCAGGGTCAACAAGTGAACTATTCATAACATTTTTCTTGCCTGGAACAAGTGAGGTGCATTTTGGCCAATCCTTCTTAACGTAGTGGTTTTGCTTGTCCCTACTGTCCCACTCACATAAAAAACAACAGTACTTGGTGTAACCTAGCTGCAACCCTAGCAAAAGTGCAATGACCTTCAGATCCCCACAGATATTCCACTTATATTTCTGATACTGAAACTTTTCTAAAAGCAACTTCATGTTGTCGTATGACTCTTTCATGTTTGCAGCATGTGCAATAGGTACAGAAGGAAATTTATTTCCGTTGTGAAGAAGGACTGCTTTCAAGCTGACTTTTGAGGAGTCAATGAACAATCGCCACTCATCCACGTTATGTTCATGACCAAGAGCCCCCATGACTGAATTAACATCTTTACAAAACACAAGTCCATCTTAATGGGAGAACCATTCTTTGAATTCATCATGGTGGCTGCGGAAAAAACAAACTTTAGTGTCACGTTGCAGTAGATTCCAACCCTTTAATCTTGAACCTAAAAGTTCAGCCTGCTTCTTAGATAATTTCAAATCACGAACTAGGTCATTTAGATCTCCTTGTGACAGTAAATGTGGTTCATTGGAGGAACAGGTAGCCTGGAATGTTGGATCAGAAATGTCTTCATCTTTTTCCTCGTGATATGCTACAGCTACGTTTGATTCCTCATCACTTAAACTTACATGTTCAGGAGATTTGGTACTGGAAGTTGAGCACTGTGGGGAACTGGTCTCATTGCAGATGGTAGATTAGGGTATTTCATAAGGCCTTTGTTTTTGAAGTGATCCCTTTGTATTTACCAGGCAGAAATAGCAGTCTGTTGTGTGATCTTTTGGGTTCCCTCCAAATCATTGGAATAGCAAATGGCATGTGACGTGAACCGTTTAGCCATCCTGTAAGTAGTCTTACCATGTCACACAACAAATGTGAGGGGCCCAACTCTAGTCCTGATGCTACTTTACATCCGAAATAAAGTTTAGTATTTTTTTTACTAATGGTGTAAAGTTACGTTTCTGGGATTTTAAAGTTAGATCACCACATACATAACAAAAGGAATTAGGATGATTCAGACAGTTCCGCGGCATTACAAAACATCTATATGAATACAACACTGGTGTAAAATTAACAAGAAGCAACAGACACTAGCTGTTAACACTGACATTTACAAGCAGACTGACTTGGAGCTGCTCTACACACAGAAACTAGGCTCATGTCTGAACAGGTACAAACATGTTTCAACCTGCACACGTCTGCTGCTCAGACCAAATTTATCCTGCCAGCATTATCAGAACTTTCTCCCCAAAGGAATAAATTGTACTAATTTTACAGAAAAATTAATACAACATATATATTAATATTAATATATTTTATTATAGTTATATTAATTAATATAATATATTATTATATTTATTATTTTTATAATGTTTTATATAATAATATTGTTATATACTTAATTATATATGTTATTTTTTTTTTATCCGGTGATCATGCTAAATGAGGAAAAAATGAACATAGCGTCACAAGTAAACTAAGCCTGATAGAAAAAATCTGATTTCATATTTAGATTCAGCATGAAAAAGTACACTTAGAACATCCATCAAAACCCTTGTGACAAAATTGTTGTTGACCAGTGTAATTATAGAGTGAAACACTAGAGGAGTCGGAGTCATATATTTAAAATGTGAGGAGTCGGAGTCGGATTTTTAGATTTTTTACAATGTGTGGAGTCGGAGTCGAATTTTTACAATGTGTGGAGTCGGAGTCGAATTTTTACAATGTGTGGAGTCGGAGTCGGAAAATTTTGGACCGACTCCACAACCCTGGTTCTCGTAACCTTTCCCAGTAATTTAGTTCTTTGCACCCATTGATCTTGGCTGTGAAGCTTCTTTGGATCCCCTCCAGCTGTCCTAATGTCTTCTTTTTTATATGGGGATGTTAGGACGAGTAGTATTCCAATTTGGGTATTATCAGGGTTTTCAGTAGAGGAATCATTACATTCCTATCCCTTTGTTTAAAGGTTTTCAATATCTGACCTGTTATTGTCTTTGCTCTGTTTACTGCTGTCTTATTTTGTGTTTCAAATTTCGCATCATCTATCATTACAACCCCTAAATCTTTTGTTCTGGAATTTCTCTGAATTTCCTGTCCATTTGGGGTATAATATTCCATGGATTTTAGGTCTTCTCTTTTTCCGTACTGTAATAGCTGAAATTTCTCGGTGTTAAACTTCATATTGTTGTCTTCAGTCCACTTGTAGATTTTGTTTATGTCAGTTTGTAGAGATCTTATGTCTTCTGGGTTTCTTATTTTTCTACTGATCTTTGTGTATCCGCAAAGGATGTTACTGTGCTGTCTCTGGTAAGTCCTCATCTATGTCAGTTAGCATGATTATGAGAGTAGTGGAGCTAATACTGTTCCTTGTGGTACTGAGCTGAGGACCTCTGATTCTGATGAAGATACTCTTGTACTGTAATGACTTGCCTCCGCTCACTAAGGAAATTATATATCCATTTCTTTACTTTTCTTGTATTCCATATATTTCAGTTTATGTATATGATTCCGTGGTCACACTTGTCGAACACTTTAGCAAAGTCTGTGTATAGTACATCATCAGTTTTTTACTTTCAAGTGAATCAATAATGTTGTTGTAGTGTTCCATTAGTTGTGTGATAGGCATGATCTGCCTGATCGAAACCATGTTGGTTATCATTGAATTTTTTCTAAGTTTCTAAAAGTCATAGATTTTTCTGTCTAACTATTCTTTCAAATATTTTAGTGAGATGAGATGTAAGCGACCTGGCCTATAGTTTTTGGCCTCAGATCGATCTCCCCTCCGTTTATATTGGGACTATGTTCGCGCTCTTCAGATGCCCGGTTATTCTCCCATGTCTAATGATCATCTCCATATCCAGTATAGGGGCTCAGCGATGTATTCTTGCAGTTTTTGATCAGTGTGGCATTCCATTTATCCGGTCCTGCCGCTGAGTGTGTTTTTAGTTTCCCTATGGCTTGTGTAATATCATCCGTCGTAAAGTCGAAATCCATTATACTTTCCCCTTGTGTTCTTCAAAGAACGCGTTTTTCTATCGTATATCAATTTGTCAGTTTTTTGGATACTAAAAGATGATTCATACTGAGCTTTTAATATTTCAGATACTTCTGTTAGATCATCAGATAATTGTGAGGCTCAACTATTTATTTTATTTGATCCTTAAGCTTTCAGCTTTACTGGGCTCTTATTAAAAATAAAAGTTATTATTATTAATAAAAATCATATGTATTATTAATACTTAAGGTATGTATTAATCTTAAATTATCATTGATATGACAAATGCAAGGTCATTATTGAATATATTATATGGTACCAATACCATACAAAGAAATTAATATTATACACAAGAGATAAGAACTGAACAATCACAAGTAATGGATCTTTAAGCCTTGATTACACACGAGAAATGAATAAACAATATTAATATACACTAATCCTAGATTTTTATTAGTATGCTATTATTAATCAGGATTTCAACTTGGTTTTAAACAAATTTACATTCACAATATTTTTTATATCAGCATTTAAATCATTCCATAGTTACAATCCAATGAAAATGGGTAGTTTTGAGATGAAGACAATCTAAATTGAGGTATAACATGCTTTGATCTATTTCTGGTCTGACACGAATGGATTTGTTGACAAGTTACAAAATATATATTTACCCATTTAAGTTGAAGATTTTGTTCTTACACTTGTAAGTAAAAATAAAATGTGCCAGTTTGATTACATCATTGAGCTTTAGTAGTTTTAGCTCTTTAAATAATGCATTAGAATGATCATGGAAATCAGCATGAGATAACATTTTTTACAAAGATCCTGAGTGATGTGAAAGTTGATGACATTGTCACAAGCTCTTGGCTAATCAGAGCAACAAATCTTTCACTTATATATACCACCATCATAGAAAACCTTTTTTGCTTTTTTATTGGCCAATCATGGCAAATCTTTCATCCATTATATGAAATACATCATATCAATACATTACTTCAGTTTTAACCAAAAGGTGGAGAGAAAGAAAGATGTACTTCTCTACCCTGGGATTTAATGAAAATTCTAAAATATGAAAGTGAAGTGTTAGCTTATTCATTTATTTAAATTATTATAATTTGTACAAAATGTGATAAATTTATGTTCATGTGTCCTTGTAAAATGTTTACATTTAAAGTCACATTTAAATTACTATACAGCCATCCCTCACTTAATGAAGGGGTTACGTTCCTAAAAAATCTTTGTTATGTGAAAATTTATTAAGCAGGACCTAATTTTCTATTGTTTTGTACAGGAAAAATTCAGTTTGGTTCCTAGCACACATTTTTTGATAGCCTAATATAAATAGAGTGGGTAAAGTTCACCAAAATTACCTTCATTGGATTGGGTAATGATGTTGAGCTTGGATGTTTTGATGCCATGCTATATATTGGGGTTATGAAATAGTAACAATAACACTTCATACAATGTCCCTTTATTATGAATGCAACATGTGAGAATGCACAATGAACAATGATGCTGCAAAATTGTGTTGCAGAGACGGTGGGAGACCATGTGTTGGGTGGGGGAGAGAACTTGCCTGTGTTGCGGGAACCACCAATGTAGTGCACTGCAGATTTTAAAAATCTTTGCCTTTGTTGTAATGAAATTTCCTTTGTAATATTCAATAGTAGTATTAAATAAAAACCTTCGTTGTAATGAACATTCATTAACCCTTTACCGCGTAGTGTCCGTTATCGGACACCAAAATAAAAATGGAAATATATCCAAAATTGTTGCGTTTTTGTCGGGTACACCGTGATGGCTGTTTTCGGCCAACTCTGTGGAGTTACCAAGCAACACTTTTCCGCGAAATTTAAAATTGTTAGAATTTAGTGCCATTATAGGTAACGCTGCAGCAGATGTTGGTGATGCAGTCCACGGACCTAACTTTACCAGACCATGGAATCATTACCAGGTAAGATATAGTTCTATAATAATTTGTAGCTCTCAAATATATATTTTAGACTATATTTAGAGTAAAATTTAGAGTATAAAATTACTTGTACTATCATTAGATGATCTAGAACATGGTGCTCGAAAACGATCAGCATGGGTTTAGAAGGGTTTCCCCGCAACACATGCTTTTTTATAAAAATGAATTTTAGGGGGGAAATAATTCATTTGATTTAATTATTTCATGGAGAGTTTGAAATAAATGCATAAATAAATTAATATATATATAAATGTGTGTGTGTGTGTGTGTGTCATAAAGAGCAGATGGCAATTCATAAGTTGTAGTAATTTTTTTTCCAATTTGCTTCTAGGAACAAGTGAATCTTCTGGACATGCATCAATTTCTATAGCAATTGGTAACTTTTATGCTGGAAACTGTAACAAGAAGTCACGCTATTGTACAGTTGCTGCAACAAGTGATGAAGAGACCATATCAGAAGGAGATGAAAGAGAAAATTTAGAAGAGTTCAGACCTAATGAGTCAAATAAGCTTTTCATATTTTTTTCAAAAGTAGATAGCTACAGAATTAATATAAATGAATAATAAATACTGAATACAGAAGAGTATAGTCAATTAAATCTCTATAATACAAACACTTACATCCCCTCTGTAGTAAAATATTGGATGAAAAAGTATATTTCTAACTTGAACTTCTTTTTTTTCTATAAAGGTACAGCTTCAGAATGTGAATCAGAGGACGATATTTTGTCTTCTAGCACAGTTTTCTTATGCGTCGAAAACCATTCACCCTTGTCTGTATCTAACGAGAAAAGGCGAAAGCAGACTTCGCAGAAGCGTACCCCTATCTGGAAAAAAGTTACCAGTAGACAGCCTATTCCACCTGAACCAGACTTTGAAAATGACTCTCGCGTATCAGAAAATATCGAGGATGACTTAGTGAGCCCATTTCAGTTTTTTTCAAAATTTATTGATAAAGATATTCTTGATATTATTGTTAGTCAAAGTAATTTATATTCTGTGCAGAAAAATGTAAATCGTCCTCTAAAATTGACTAGGGAAGAATTTGAGCAGTGGCTGGGACTATCTATTTGGTTTAGCCTCTGTAAAATAAGTAATACTCGTGAGCACTGGAATGATGGTATGAAAGATGAGCGTTACACAAGCTTGATGACTCGTGATAGGTGGGAAGAGATAAAAAGTAATATTCATTTTGTAGATAATTCTCAGCTGTCTGGTGATGATAAAATAGCTAAAGTACGCCCCATCGTGGAACATTTGAGAGCTAAATTTAAAGAAATTCCAATGATCAGAGATATATGCATAGATGAGTCTATCATTCCATTCAAAGGCCATTCTGCACTAAAACAATATATCCCAAAGAAGCCGCACAAATGGGGTTTCAAATTTTTTGTGTTAGCTGACAAAGAGGGAATGGTGTACGATTTTATTCCATACACTGGAAAGATTCAACCAGTTGATGACCCTACAGTTCCTGATCTTGGGGCTAGTTCAAATATAGTTTTGCATTTAGCTCAAAGCATTCCAAATGGCAAAGGATACAGACTGTTTTATGATAATTGGTTTACATCTTTGCCATTGCAAGTTTGCTTAGCAAAACGTAAAATATGGTCTTGTGGCACTGTTCAGTCAAGAAGGTTGCCAGGTCTCACATTTTCTTCAGATAAAGAAATGCAGGCTAAAGGTAGAGGTACTTTTGAGGAATGGGATGCAAATGTGGATGGGGAAAGAGTAACAGCAATCAAGTGGTTTGACAGCAGGGCTGTTCATGTGTTATCAACTTTTGCCACAGCATATCCTGTTGTTCAAAAGGAAAGGTTTGATCGTAAGACAAAGGAGAATGTAACAATAACTTGTCCAAATACTGTACATGAGTACAACAAAGCAATGGGTGGGGTAGACTTACATGACCAGATGGTTTCTCTCTATAGATTCTCATTCAAATCAAAAAAATATTACCACAGAATTATTTGGCATTTGTTTGATATGGCATTAGTCAATGCTTGTCTAATGTACAAGAGGTCATGCAATGCTATGGATATTCCTCCTAGAAAGCAAAATAAGTTATCATATTTTAAAGTTAGGGTAGCTAAGGCTTTGATGTTTGCTGGGAAAGTGACACAAACAAGCAAAAGAAAGAGACCATCTATCGAACAACCCCCCAAAAAAGTTGGGAATCAGGGCTTACCTCTACCTGATATTGATGTACGATATGATGGTCTCCATCATTTGCCTGATGTTGGTTCTGTTAGGCATATGTGTAAAATGGTTGGTTGCAAGAGACGAATTGTAACATTCTGCCAAAAATGTAATGTTTATTTGTGCATTGCACAAATAAACAAATGTTTCACAGAATTTCATATTAGGAATCAATAAATTCCATATCCTGATTCAATTGTAATAGTATATATAAATGTAATATGCAATTCCAAACCCATTTAATATGTTTGATGTAATAGTTTATAATATGTTAATAAAATTTTTGAGTTGAATTCAATGTTTTATTCTCCGTAGAGTTTCACATATTTTTTAGCTCCATGTGCCGTGGTGCCCAATTTCATCCACCTTCATTAAAAATATAAATAAAAGAAGTATAAATTTTAATGCCTACACTGCTTCTTTGCATCTCATTTACCACAATTATTAATATTTTTAAAAAATAATGGAAATAAATAGACCTCGGCGGTTAAGGGTTAACCAAGCCTTTATTAAGCGAGGGATGACTGAACAATATCACTAGTTATGTACAGTAACTCCCGATTTGCACACACCCCATTTGCGCAGTTTTGGATTAATGGTCTAAAAAATATTAAATTTTTTTTATAAATAAACGCAACACAATGACTGCATCTATTTATATATATATAAAAAAAAAAAAACTATTTTTGGACCACATTAATCCAAAACTGCACAAATGGGGAGTGCATAAATCAAGGGGTTACTGTATTTGTTTATAATTTGTCCATTTACAAATGTTCATTTGAATCCGAGACTGTTATTGCCAAGAGCCACTGAGTGGTGCACATTTAACCTTTTGCTGCGTCGCAGTTTGGAAATAACTTACTCCTAACAGTGCAGTTTTGATGGTAAAAAAATAAAATATGAAATTCAAACATTTTATTACATTTTTGCAATTATAAACTTACGTAGCATTTGAAAAGTAAAATAAAAATATTAAAAAATTAAAAAATAATTAATTACTTTTTAATTCTTAAATGCGGAAGTCGACTATTGTCGACTGTATTACAATTTTCAACAGCATCACTGCAGTGAGCGACTTTAGTCACACCCTTTTTCTGACCTAGTTATTTGTTTCAGAACAGCTGCATACCTTTTTGTATACTTTCTTTGTGTGAAAAATTTCAAAACAAGGGACAACACATAATGCTGGTGTTCGAGGGCATTTGTTGCAAACATATGAGGTTTGTTTTCTTTTACACTCCCCCTTTCCTTTTTTGCTACATTTACTTGGAAGTATACTGCAAACAACACAGTTCGGCTTCATTTTTTGTCTTCATTGCATACTGGAAAATGCCTCTCAACTAACCTATTTGCCATTGGTGTGTCCTCACCTTCCTTTTTCCTTTTATTTGGATTGCCGCGAGTGGCATAACCTTCTAGCATACCATTTACTACTTCTCTGAATTTTTGGGGCAACATTTTGTCATTGGGGTTTTGAATATTATAACAGATATTGCTGTTTACCAAAGCTACTTCGACTATAAAATGCCATATGTTTGGTACCATTTCTTTGATTTTCTCTTGAAAGGATACGTAGAACACAGTTGGTCAAATTATCTACTCCCCCCATGAATTGATTATAAGCTTGTTGGATAGTAGGTTTATGAACCACTTTCTTTCCTATCTTTGAATTCACTTCAACTGGAGATATTCCTGTGTTGCCTACATTTGAAATCATGTTCACCTTTCCTGTATCTTGCCAGGAGGTAGCAATAAGTGATTTATTATAGTTTATCCATGTGGTTGGCAGATCACCTTTTTTTCCTTCCTTACATTAATTTTTTCCCATTTTAGTGGGCCTCCTACCTCCTCACCAGCATCTATATCAATAAGTTCATCCTCTTCAGAATTCTCATTTGAAGAATTTGATTGTTCTACTTCATCCTCTCCGTCTGTAGAGGAACTATCTGAGTCAGTAGCAGAAATCAATGCTTGAATTATTTCATTTGAAAGGCTTTGCTTTTTCATCATGCTGGGGTATAAATCTGTAATATGAATGCAGTAGTTACTCAAAATGATTATTGAAAATAGTTTGGGAATGGTCAAAGTTTATATAATATATAATCGTAAATTATATAAAAGCTTCTTCAAACTCGTTATAATAGGACTCATTTCAGAGCTAGGCTAACGTGTCTGCTTTGTACATGAAGTGAAATAGTTTATAAAGTAAATGTTAACAATTGGAAAGCATAATATAAAACTATATAAGTATGATATGAACATGTATAAGTATGATATGAACATGTAAAAATATATATAAAATGTAAAATGCAATAAGTATTCATTCATAATAATAAAATAAAAATGACATAATAGAAAAATATGAATGCGCACTTACAGCGAATCTTCGCTCACAATGACAGCTGCATACTGCCTCAAATCTAGCAAGCACTGACGTATATACTCTGAGCAAACAAAAAAAATGACTCAAATCTGAGTCGTGAGAGTATTGTCGATTGTAGCACTGAAAGGAAAAATTATTTCAGCAGTGTGGACTTTAGTCGATTGTCGCACTGAATGGTTAACTCTATTTGGGCGACAAATGTCGATCACCGCAGCAAAAGGGTTAAGTCATGTGTAATGGGAATAAGTAAAATTGTCGAAATTGCTAAGAATACATTTGGACAAAGGAAATACAATTGGAGAAGACATATATGTGGCATACTCTAACCAGTGGTGCTTAAACGTATGGCAATCATGTGCTATTTTATGCCATTTTTCCAAAATGCAAAGCGTAATGTGCCATTATGACTGTCAAATAGGCCTAAATTAATATACTTTTTATATTGTACAAATAAATTGCATTATTAGTAAAGCAATAAATGTTGTATATATTTCATAACTATATTTTACATTTTCTTTATACCTGCATTACAAAGCCTTGTGTACTTGCTTCCCTCCAGCCAATTTGTCAAATATGATGCACTTAACACATGAATGATTATTCAGTAACTGAATTTTAAATCTTATTACACAAGCGCTCCAGGCAGTCTTAGAAGAGTTGCCAATTACCACTCCAAAAATTCTCAAATTTCTTGCTTACGCGAGGGCATTCTGTATTCAGGCTGGTGCAGCATTATAACCATTGATTTTTTATTTGCCTTGATGAATATCCATGTGCCATGGTCAGAGTCACATGTGCCAGAGTTTGAGCACCTTGGCTCTACATCAAGAGGAGGATTGCTTTGAAGAATTTTTAAAGGTAGTGTGATACCTCTATCTATCATAGGAAGTTGAGTAACACTGGGCAAAAGTTGATGATCTCATCAACAGGGTTTGCCATGATTGGCTGAGAGTTTCATGTTATCAAAATCTACTTAATAGCCTACCTAGTTTCTTAATGACCAGGATTTTCAGTTATAATTTTTCATACACCAGAGTGAGTTAAACCAGCTGATAAGTTATTTATAAAAAATGGAAAATGATGAATTTCAATGACCAACTCAAATTATCCAGTGTGTATATATATATATATATATTATACACAGACCATGCATGGAACAAGGAACTCTTCTGGGAAAATTAAATCCACTATAGTTTGAATAAGTAATGGTAAATGACAAATACTATCATTTTTCTTTTTCATGATGTTACTCTGATAAGGGCAGTGGGTCAGTCATAAAGAGCCCCCAAAATATAGCTTCCCTCACCAGCTATCTGTGAAGCAGATAGGATCCAGCTTTGGGACAGGATCCTATCTGCTTCACAGATAGGTGGTGAGGGAAGCTATATTTTGGGGCCTCTTTGTGAGTGACCCATTGCCCACATCAGGCTAACATTATGAAAAAGAAAAATGATAGTATTTGTCATTTACCATTACTTATTCAAACTATAGTAGATTTAATTTTCCCAGAAGAGTTCCTTGTTCCATGCACACAGTCTGTGTGTAACATAAAAGATCTTAGGGGACCATTCTGAGTTCAATTGCATATTATATACTGTGTATATGTATATATATATATATATATGTATAAGGGGTTCCAAAAAACCTTAGCCCCCTCATTTGCAGCTTACATGTTTACTTATATTGAAATAGTTTTTATTGATTATAAAAATATATAAAATTCTTTATTTATTGCAGGTATTAAAATTACTCTAGCTGAGAAAGAGTGATAATATAATGGCTTCTCAATTAATTGGTGATTCGGAGAGGCAACGTATGATAGATCACATACGAGCAATAACATTTCGGGAAGCTCGTGATGCTGGAGCCACCTTTATAACACATTCATGGGTTGCCAAAAAGTTGCGAAGAAGTGAGGACTTCGTCAAAAGAAATTGGAATTAAACTTTGGATGAATGTGAAATGGATACAACCAAATCTGGGTGCCCAAATTTGCCACTCTCTCAAGAAACAAAGGACATCATTAAAAGCAGTACGCGTAAGCGGAAAAACAGCTATGCTAAACTTTCTAGAGAGATCGAAGTGTTGAGAGGAAAGATCGTTAGTGGTGAGATCATTCAACTGTACCATCATAAGCAAGGTTTAAAGCCTTGGCATGGACTTCCAAAGCCAAGAAAAACTCAACATCAATGACAGAATGTGGTTTGCCCATGATCTTGAAGATTGGGATGTGGATGATTTCATGCATTTAGCTGTGTCCAATGAATTTTTTGTTTACGTAACATGTCGGCCTAACTACCAAAATGATCGAGTGTGGGCCACAACACCAGATGAAATCAATGACAATGAACATTACCGCGAATTATTAAAAAGTCCAGACTGCGTTGGTGTGTTTGTTTTGTTCACTGCAAAGAAGCTCATGTGGGTGCTGAAGCCAAATGGTCAGAGTTGGGATGGACAGTATTTTCATGATATTATTCTATCCCAGCATGTCATTCCTTTTCTAAGAAACCCAAACAATGTTATGGTTGTCAATCAGGTTACACTTCTGCACGATAAGGTCCCCTGCTTTAAGGCATTAGCCACTCAACAGTTGTTGCGGAACCATGAGATCAATTTCTTTGGAAATGAAGAATGGCCAGGAAATTCTCCTGACCTGAATGTCTGTGAACACATTGGATCAGTTATAAAGGACAAGGTTGAACATCTCTTGTTTCAAGAACCTGCAGCAAATCGATTTTCGAAGGATACAATGACGCAACGCATTGAAACTGTTTTAGCAAATTTGCGTAACAATCAAGATCTATTAATGTCACTTTTGGCAAGCTACCCAAAGCAAATTCAGGCTGTCTTGGAAGCCAATGGGGGGAACACCAAGTTTTAATTGTTTCTCATTAAATGCAGGATTAAATTCTCTTTTGTAACGTATGTTTAGTTTTACTGTACCTCTAATGGTTTAGGCCATGGGTGGGGGGGGGCTAAGGTTTATTGGAGCCCCGTATATATATATTAGGGTGGTCCACTGATAAGGGGTAAAAAATTGATTTCTAAGTTTCTATCGCCTCTCCCCTTCGTTGTGTTCCTTTTTGGCTAAAAATTATTCATGTGAAGTTTTGTGACAATTGGACTTCATTTAGAGGTGCACCAATGACCAGGGTTGTAGAGTCAGTGAAAAAAAGTTTCCAACTCCGCCTCCAGAAATTTTACAAGTCTGACTCCGACTCTGACTGTAGTACATACTAACCGTATGGCATATATACTTATATAGTACAGATATGGTGTAGGTAAATGAAAAGTCTCCGTGAATTTCAAGTTTTAATTTTTGATTTTAATTATTCTTTCCTCATACAATAATAAAAACTAAAAAGTTATTTAATAGTTATAAAATAATAAAAATATAAGACATGAAATGCCATAATGACTAAAATAATAAATGAAATAAAAACTAAGAAGTTATTTAATAGTTATAAAATAATAAAATTATAAAAATATAAGACAAAATTGAAACTATTTCAAAATGGTTCAGCATATAAAAAAGCAAAGTACCATTTCTTTAATATATCCCAAGCCATATTATAATTAGCCTCTGTTAATGCTAATCCTGCTATTGTCCTTGCTGTCTCCCCTTCCAAGAGGAACTGCAAATAATTAAACTTCTCCACCGCACTTAACACTTGACTAGAATGAACTGCTGATTGAAAACTGTCTGCCTATCCTTGCCATTCCTGAATACTCCCAGAAAATGTTTTGAGTATAAGCCTCAGTAATTGAACTGCAGATCTGTTCACCTTAACTTCACAAACACCATTTGTTGAGGGTTGTGTTTCATTATTAGACCTGGTTTCTAACTGTACTGAGCTGCTAAACTCTTTTGCTCTGTGGCATACTTTAATTATATCATCAATAATCTCTTCAAAGTAAATTATATTATTTTCTATTTCATCCTCTGCTATAAGAGCCTCAATTTTAACATTTACTTCACTTAGAGCAACCTTTTTAGTTTCTAATATGGAAAGCTGCGCAGTCACTAAGCTTAAATCCTCTTGCTTTATGGCAGAATCTATAGTGGCAATGACCTTTGTAATTAGACCTTTGTAGGCGCTTCTTTTTTTAAACTTGTTCAATTCAGCTGCACTCATCTTCAATGCAAACAACAATTGGGCTCAATGTCAACTAAGCTGAATTGGCAAAAATACTTAACCAAACTGATCAAGGTAAATTTATAGTTTAAACCACAACTCATTTTGAAAAATAAAAATTAGGTTTTCTGGTGGTTTCTGATGTGATTCATCAGAAAATGACATTCATTTCCGTCGCAAATTACTCGTTTTTGTGGTTCCCCCCTACAATATGGGGGAATGCGTGGGAAATCAGGTTTTTTGGGTGTGGGGGGGGGGGGGGGTCAAAAACGAGTGATTTGCAATGGAAATGAATGTCATTTTCGGATGAATCACATCAGAAACCACCAGAAAACCTAATTTTTATTTTTCAAAATGAGTTGTGGTTGAAACTATAATACCACTGATCAAACTCAAATTTTGCTTTTTTTCAAATAAACTGAATTGCTTGGTTCGGGTACTGACCAACCACCAGTATGGACGACAGACGAGCGGCCAAGTTTCGCAATTCGGCAACCAAACTTTCGGCAATGGTTCAGAATAGGGGCGCCACCTCAAATTTGTTTTTTCCACCAAAACATGCTAAAACCATTGGTTTCCTGTTGTTTAGTATGAATGTGACCATCGCCATTACAGTAAATTATTGCTTGAAGTGATTTCACCCCCCCAACCCCTCCTACAATCTGGGGGGACCACCATGGGAACCCGGGGTTTTGGGTGGGGGAACACAGCACAAGCAATAATTTACTGTAATAGCGATGGTCAGATTTATCCTAAACAGGAAAACAATGGTTTTAGCAGTTTTGGTGGAAAAAACCCTTATACCCTGAACCCTATACCGATCAATTTGTGATGCGTGATCTTTACCCCAGAGACCTAAATTATACAAATGATACTGTCATTATGTCATAACATGTTAAGGTATGCACTTTTTTAGTCTTCATCTAGTGCACATGACGAATCAAGTTCTCAACACGGCTGCAGCTCTACTAGCATCACCGCACACCTGTCAAAAACCGAAGCCATTTTCAAACTGAAGTGAATGAACGATAGTAGGTTTGCCAACTCAAAATTTCCTAGATTCATAGCTATATATATTTTTTCGTAATTTCCTAACTTCATTTTTTTGACTATGCGACACATGCAATCAACGTATTTTAATGAGAGAAACAACTTTGTCTCTATGGTATTTTTCGAAATTTTGCTTAAGTGGCGCAGGTATTCTGAACCATTTCCGGTAATGGTTCAGAATACGGGCGCCACTTAATTAAGCAAAATTTCGGAAAATACCATAGACACAAAGTTGGGTGCTCCTTTAGTATGCGGTCTACAAACAAATTTACACTTTAGTATGCGGTCTACACCAATTTGTTTTTTAAATGTAGTTAAAGAAGGTTGAAATGACAATCTTACTTGAAAAAAATTTATTGAAAAGTTAAAAACACAAAAAGTTTAAATGTAAGTATACCTTCTTAGCTTGTTTACTAATTGCTTGTTTACATCCCAATGTCAGTCGCCTTTGACGATTGGTTAGGTTTAGTCATGATATTTTCGTTAGTTTTAACGAAAATATCTTGACTAAACCTAACCAATCGTAGGTACACGGTACACCGCATACTATAGTAGCACCGGCAATTGAATTGTTTACAACTTTACTGCTTCAAATTTCTCAAGCTACTGATGTTAAACAATCATTTTGAATTTCAAGGTCAAATAGGGTCTAAGTCATGTGAGTGAGTCATTTAGCGAAAAAAAAAGAGCGACAGAATGCGTGAGCAGGCACAAATTTAACGAAAAAAAACCTGTAGCCTGCACTTTGAAAAAAGTAGAGCGCAACAGAATTTGTAGACCGCATACTAAAGGAGCACCCAAAGTTGTTTCATTAAAATACGTTGATTGCATGTGTCGCATAGTCCATTTGTATAATTTAGGTCTCTTGTATAATTGATCGGTATAAGGTACAGTATTTTGGTGTGTAAAATGACTGAATGTGTCTATATACATAATTACCTATAAAACCCTATAGGGCCTATACCGACCAATTTGTGATGCGTGATCTTTACGGGGGCCCCCGTACCCCCCCGAGACCTAAATTATGCAAATGGACTATGCGACACATGCAATCAACGTATTTTAATGAGAGAAACAACTTTGTCTCTATGGTATTTTTCGAAATTTTGCTTAATTAAGTGGCGCCCGTATTCTGAACCATTACCAAAATGGTATTTTCTTATGTTCTTCTTTCTAAACCTTGCAACAACACAAGTTACACAACCCGCACCATTGCACGATACAACAATCTTGTATCTAAACAACCAAACTGAATTACAAGAGAGCTCTCTATAAGACCACGCCCTGTAAGTGCCGCATTCAACAAACGAGTAGGAAGGACGCGCAATGCCCCCAAAAAATGCTAGCTCTAAATTAAGTGAATTTTTCACTAGCCTTACAATTATGAGATGTATATATATATATATATATATATATATATATATATATACACACACACCAGTGATGTAGGTCTCGATCTCGGTCTCCGCTATTTAGATCTCGGTCTCGGTTTTTCTCCCCGAGATCTTTCGAGACCGTAATGAAAAATACGTTATTTGGCATACTCATGATGGTGGCTTGGTTGAACAGACACAATTCAGAATGTTTATGAAAGTTTGTAAAAGTAAGGGACTCTAGGTATTCACTAATCAGTCACCCTGTTTTGAGTTGCCACGTTTGTCTTGCGGTAAGGGGGGGGGGGGGGGGGGGGGGCTGGATTTTTTTTTTTTTTTTTTTTTGGTTAGGTTGGTCTCGATCTCGAACCTTTGATCTCGGTCTCGGTCTCACAGGATCAGGTCTCGGTCTCGGACCTTAACTTAATTAATTAATTAATTAATTAATAAACCCATCACATCTTCGCGTCTCTCTAAGCGTCGCTTCGGTCTTTCTATAGATCTTCGCGTCGCTGGCAGAGACGCGTAACTTCATTAACACGTAATTCACAAATTATGCCATAATTGGTTAATTTTGAATATGTAGGCGTGTCTTCCACCATTTCTGACCAATTGTAAGTAAGAATTAATCAGCTGAGACGAGTAGAATCTAAGAAAACTGACTCCCAATTGGTTTAGGGTCGTAAAATCCGTAGAGTATAATAAAAATGGCCGCTGATTGGTTCAGGGTCATGCGGTCTGTTTTGCCTTTTTTTTTTGTTTCACTACAGATTTGTTTGTGGGTACTTCTTTTATTTATTTCTTGTAGTACTTGTGTTACCTTATTTCCATACAATAATGTCTTGAAGTGAGTGATACTTACATCGTGTGTAATGATTCTAGTGTATCGAGTGTAGATCGTATCAATGTTACGGATAGGCCAATAGCGAGCGCTCTCTCAATAAACATTAATTTACATTCACTGAGGCAGTGAAACTCGTTTTCTTTTCAGATATGCAAGTTACCCATAAAATTTGAAGCTAAAGTAAGTAAAGAAAACTAATTTTGATGGGAGACTTGTCTTGTTAAGAGGCCTCCAAGACTAAACTTCTCTCTACTTTTTTTTTCTTCCAACTTCAGACCATTACTTTGGTCTTATATAATTATTTTAGGAGAATTTAATAAACATAATATTAAAGTACACTTCTTTCTCATTAAAATGATGCATAATAATATATATCTAGCAAGAACAATCCGATCATTGCATAAAAAAAATTGAAAGCGTATGCAATTCTCAGAATTTGCAACAACATTTATGCATCGTTTGCATAATGCTGCATCAATCAGCTTAGTCATCATATCGCCTTGGGACAACAATGACTCTTCCTCTTCTAGATTTTCAAACAGAGACCACTCTAGCTTTCTCGATAGTTTTTTGCTGTTAGCATACAGGAAATTAACCTAATAAATTTTAATTTAACCTCCAGAATGTGTCACATTGCATAATTTTACTACGAAATTAAAAAAAAAAATCGGGGGGAGGGATGACCCTCCTCCAGTGGGTTGTCAAGTAAATCTCACGCACGCCTTGGGAAAATATCAACTTGAAAGGTCTGATAATGTTGTTAACTAAATAGTTGTATCTATAAAATCCGTAAAGACTTTTCTTCCACCCTGTATATATATATATATATATATATATATATATATATATATATACCATAATATATATACGTCGCCTCATATTTTGCGTTGGAAATATATCCTTCCGTCTATTTTTCTTATTTCCTTCTGAAATTTGCAAACAACTTTAAGTACATTAATTTATGAGTTCCTTAAATTCCTGTTTTATGTTATTTAACTAATAAACTAACCTATGTGACCTATTTGACAATATAAAATTATTTAATTATATATTTCAGGTACTATTTGGAAACTAAGACTATTTACGAACAAGTGATTGGATGAACTCATGATGTGTCATCACGTGACTGGTATTCCCACACTTTATTGGTTAAAAAAAAAAAAAGCCACATGTTCCAGTAAGAACAAGTTGAGACCTGCTTGGATATTTACATGCAAGAAATCACGTACCCTTTTCTAGGATTTACCTGAGACCTACTTGGGAGTAGGGTTGCCAGATTTTTCAAATGCCCATGCGGGACAAAAAAAATTTTCTGAGGTTTTTTTTAAGACCAAATTTTTTTCAAAATGAAACTGAATTTCTTCAACGGTTACAACAAACAAAATTAGAAAAATTTTATTAAAATAATGCTCAACAATTAAGCATCGTGAATAATATTGAAATTATTATACATAATAATGAAATATCGTAAATAATATTGAAATTATCATAGCATATTAAATATTGTACGAGGGCCACTCAATATATTTTGCCCCATCTTTTTTTTTCTTTCCAAGTTTCCTTGTAAGTTCCAGAAATTTTGTACACATACCTTTTTCACAAGTTTTTATTTTTCCACATAGTCTCCATCCTTTTCTACGGCTTTCCTCCACCTCGAAACAACGGCCTTTATTCCTTGCTGGTAAAAGTCCGCTGGGTTCCGCTGGAGCCACCTCTTAACCTCCTCAATAATCTCATCGTCACTCTGAAACTTTCTTCCACGAATAGCATCCTTCATTGGCTCAAACAAATGGAAGTCTGAAGGTGCCAGATCTGGGCTGTATAGAGGGTAGGGTAACACAGTCAAGCGCATTTTTGTGATGGCCTCTCTTGTTTGCAAACTATTGTGTGGTGTTGCGTTATCGTACAAAAGGACGTCTTCCAGTTTTCTCTCTGGTTGAACTTGCTTTATACGTCTCTGGAGTCTCTGTAGGGTAGCAAATTAGCAATATATGCCTCTGAGTTGGTTGATTGTCCTTTCTTCATAATGTCCACCAGAATCACCCCTTTCATGTTCCAGAAGATGGTGGCCATAACCTTTCCTGCAGAGGAAGCCATTTTGAACTTTTTCTTGCGTGGGGAGTACCACTCCATGGATTGGAGTTTTGTTTCAGGTTCAAAGTGGTGTACCCAAGTCTCGTCCCCAGTCACAATTCGTGAAAGGAAGTCATCCCCTTCTGTCTCGTATCGAACCAACGACTCAAAAGCAATTTCTTTTCTTTGGGCTTTGTGATCTTCAGTCAGTTCGCGAGGAACAAACCGTGAACACACTTTTGAGTATCCCAGTTGCTGAATTATCGTATTCACTTCCTTCACTAATTCCTAGCTCCAGTGATAGCTCCTTGTATGTGACGCGCCGATTTGATCGAATGATGGCTGTTAGCACGTTGCACAGTGTGAGATGTCGCAGCCGATGCCGAGCGACCGCTGCGTGGCTCATCATCGAGGCTAGCTCTCCCTCTCTCCGATGATCTCGCACGTTTAGACCATCGTCCAACTGTGCTTTGATCAACAACAGCATCTTCGTAAACGTTTTGTAGACATTTGTGAATATTTCCAACTGTTTCCTTGTCTGCGGTTAAGAACTCGTGAACATCTCTCTGTTTACGACGCACATCACTGTCAGACGCCATTTTCGAAACTGCGTTAACCATCTGTTTTATACAAGGAGGGGGAGGTTCAAACTGGAAAAATCCGGTTATGTGAAGTGCAGAAAGTTCAAACTTACGGCCCAAAAGACATTTCAGCCCCATGGCCTATTATTTAGCTAAAAAAAAAAGGGTGGGGCAAAATATATTGAGTGCCCCTAGTAGTATACTGTACATCGCTTTACTAATTGTATTATGACATATGTTCATATTTTTCTGAACTTCTAATCTTCTTCAAAATTTTAGCTCCATCTTCTGACTTCAAGTATAACTGAAATTCCTTGCACGTCATGATTGTAAATAATTAATTAAAAAAAATATTCTAAATCTTATAAATAAAATCGTGTGTGTGTGTTCCTTTCACGCAAATGCAGCAATTTACACCTGAACGATTTCTTATAAAAAGTAGACATACTTACAGATTTTATTTGAATTACACAATCTCAAGTTGTATGGTGAAGCAATCACAGGATTCACATTAATTCAAAGTTTACAATATAACTACAGCCGAAAAACTGCCAACTCGTGGCCAACACACAACATTTTATAAGCGTTATGTAATTTTTAGGATGTTCTAGAACATTACTCTACAGAATTCTACAGGATCCTACAGAATTCTAGAAAATTCTAAATAAATTCATTCCCCAAAAAATTTGCTTAAAAAATAATTTTTGCGAGACATTTTGAATACAAAGTGATTTTTTAATCAAATGCGGAACGTCTGGCAACCCTACTTGGAAGTCATATCATACCATTCAAATCTTCTTGTTTTTTATTTATATCAACATTCTACTATATTTAATAATATTAATAAACCCCTCATTTTTGCAAGCCCAGCATAAAATGTTCTTTAAAGCAGTTTTCTTCAAGTCAAATTTATGGACGAAAAGAACGCGGAAACAGAGTTTTTGATGTCAAACGTAAATCAAACTCCGTTAGCTCCACTTAGCTCAGCTTACTTCGTAATTCGTGCGCAAAAGGTTTAACCTTTCGTCTGGACACTCAACAAGGGGATAGCAGGATCCTTTGAAAAAAACTATATAAACCTATAGTGATTGCTTATCGCCACTAGCGGATTTACGGGGGGGGGACGGAGGAGGCGGCCCCCCCTTTAGTTAATTTGGTGCCCCTTCCAAATGCTTTATTTTTATACATTTTTTAATTTCTAAAAGCAAAAAAGTACATACTTTTTAAAATTATAAAAATATCACCACTACCCTTGTAAATACCTGGCAACTTACCTTTCAATTTTATTTTTAGAAACTGTGTATAAAAATAATATTTCCCTTCGTATACTCAATTAAATTATGCTTTCCAACTTTACATATTCATTTATTAATGGTTGTATCCATTTGTAGACACGAGGATAATGTACAGTACTTGTAAACCCTTTGCGTAGTATTCATATTCGCGATTTTCCTCTCTCTAAATGACTGATTCAGGTAATACTTTGAACAGATGGATTAGATAACATCAATCAAATTACTTCCATATTTACTACCAGAAACCTGGACTTTATCTACATTTTAGTAAACGCTAAAAATTTGCCTGTTGGCGCTTAAAGGGTTAACATATGTGTAATAGCTTGGGGTTAGTGACCCCGCTAAGTTACTAGGTTTCTAAACAACAACAAAGGCACTTACCGGTGCGTTGAATTAGATATTCTTTATGGCCTATTATAGATTTCCTGCGTCCCACAAAGCAGTCTACCTAAATTCTCTAACTTTACTAATTTAGAAGCTATAGACATTACCCCTAACTATTATTATTTATTGACAACTTTCTACCCCATTTGTCACCTTAGAAACATCACCAAATTAAGCTTAGCACCAACGATTTAGTCAGATATGAATAACCATACTCTAGTCCAGCCAAAACCAAAACGAACGGCCCGCGTTGCTCCGTTTATCCCTTTGTGTTGCCATTCAGCTTTCTTTTAGTGACTTTAGACTATATACATATATATATATATACACGTCACCTCACTATGTATTTTTAATTCCAGTGTATGTGATTATATTTATATATAATTAAACACAATTACATATGTAAAGGTCCGCCCTCCCCTCCTTTCGAAAATCCTAGATCCGCTACTGCCTATCGCCTTTGCGGTCGATAAAAATTTCCAGCAGATTTAATGCCTGGACGACAGGCAATCAGCCCGGATTTTCTTTATACAGTAAATCCTCGATATAACGGAAGGATTTTTCTCTGTTAGTGAGTGATCAATTTAGCGAACTAGTTCGTTAAATCAGAATAGTGCTCCGTAAAAAGGAGGGACGGACGCGAACGTGTTTTGTTTACATGTGGCCAGTCTGTACCCAGTCGCCTCGCCGTTGTGTTGCATTGCTGCTCACTGTGTTTGTGCTTAACTGTGCTTTTATTATCATGCCGAAAGTATCTCAGAGAACAAGTAGTGGTGAGAAGGTGAAAAGAGTGCGTTTAACTTTTGCGCAGAAGTTAGAGATAACTGAAAAGCTTGAGAAAGGAGCGTCAGTGGCTGCTGTGATGGCAGAGTATAACATTAGAAAAACAAATTTACCAACTGAAAGATGATAAGCAGCACCTTAAGAGCTATACTTCACTAATCCAACCTATGGACCAGGGGGTAATCAACGCTTTCAAAAGGCATTACCGTCGGCTCATGCTTAATGATCTTCTTCTTGTGGAGCTTCCCCCAGCAGAAGACGAGCCAGATACAAGAGAAAGAAGTCTGCAGGCCTACAAGAACTACAACTTTTATGATGTAGTGCACAATGTAAAAAAAGCATGGGATACGGTGAGTGTTCGAACCCTGGTCCATTAGGGCATATCATACTCTGGGTTCAGGATTGAAATTTTGGAAAAACAAAGTGGCTAATATGTATTCCTATGTAAAAATTAATTCTAAGATGGGTTTATTATTTGCAACTTTTCCGAAAAATCTAATTTTCATGGTCAAAATCGCGATTTTCTGATTTGAAGGCTGCCTAACGCAGCCTCAGGGCACCCAAACCAAAGCGCGCAGCTGTTCTGCATATGATTTAGTCTAAAAGCTGCTTTTCTGACTTCATCCTTGCTTTCTTGCGTGTTTCAACACCTCTGGGTGCTGAAATTTTTTTAGATTTCATGTAAAACTTAAGAATTTTAAGTTTTTCTTCAAAGAATAGGCGCGGCTCACCAGCTCTACTCTGATCGAGTAGCGGGAGACTTGCCACCTCCACGTGTAGGTTTATACGCCTGTTCTTCCTGGATCCCTGAAAAGCATGGCCTTATAAGATCTTATGAGGACTTTCAGCTCTTATGAGCATTAACGATGGCTTCAGCCTTTTCATCAGCCACTCGAACCTGAAAAGCTCTTATGTCCTGCTTCGATCTGAACACTGGGAGCATTTCTCGATGGTCTATCTTGGCTCTCACCCACCCATCTCTCCTCTCGTGACCGTACACAGCTTGGGAAGTAGTTGAGACTTCCTGTACAGCTCTCTCGCAGGACTGAGTATGAACAGAGAAAGCGTCCACTTTGAGTGGTTTTCCTGAGATCCTCGAGCTCAGTCAAGGTCATCTTGCAGGTGAAAATAGGCTCGTAAATATTCTCTGATTCCCAGTTGATGAGATCCTCAGGTAAAGTGGCTTGCAGATTGACTTTGGGATTTTTATGGGGCGGCTTGGGGCCTCACTGTCGTATCACCAGAGTCTCTTCCTTCTCTATCTGGCTCACAGCAAAAACTCTCTGATGCTCATCCTCACTGCACAGGAATGAAGCCAGGATGTTCTCAGGATGTGCGTGGTAAGCTCCTCTTATCACTGCAGCAGAGATGATGTTCCTGACCTCGGTAGTCTGGTTCCTCAGCAGCCTCAGGCTTAAAAAAACGTGTGCAGGACCAAATTTGAGGTGGTGCTTCATTTGATGTCGTAGTACATTTTGAAGTAGAAGTTAAGGCAGAACTTCACGAGGACCTCGAGCCTCCTCAACACCTCCCCCTTCAGTCCGTGTTCCCTCATCCACAACAGCAAGATGGACTGTGCAGTAGTGAGCCACCTGGATTTGTTCAGAGGTCCGCACTTGAGACCAGCCAACTGTGGATTGAGACTTCCAGACATGATGGCTTTGATCAGAAGATAGCAGTTGTGCTGGTCTGTGGAGAGAGATTTGACTATCTCTACTGGCAGCTCTATGATATCTTCAGTTCCTTCCACTGGTTTGAAGTTGAAGTTGACCTCAAGTTCATTCACTTTCTCAAGAAGTTTTCCAATAGGCCCACTGAAGCCTGACCGGGGAGTTACAGGGCCGTCCAGCTTGATGATTAAGTGCCTCAGGGGGAGCTTGTTCACATGGAGCTGACAGATCATCCAGTGGCACTTGCGACCCACCATCTTCTCCAATAGGGCTATGGCGCCTCCAGACCACCCGGTGTTGGTGTTGGTAGAGTCTCCTCCAATCATTACAAGGCTCTCGTCAGCTCCGTGATCCAGAAGCCACTCATGCAGGCCCTGAGCGATCTTATGAAGAGGCTTTTCTCCTTCCTCAGGTTCCTCGGGAGTGAAATGGAAGAGGTACTTTCCTTGAGGCTGCCACGTGATAGTGTAATGCTCCTCGATCACTTTGCCAGGATGAAATCTCCCTGTCACTTCGTCATATTTCAACACCTTCCACCAGCCATCTATTGAGAGAATGTTGAACTTCGCCTTCTGCGTCCAAATGGTTACAAAGATTCAAATGGAGTAGATTTTTTTTCTTATGTATGTATTAAACCTATGTAAGAGTTAAGCAAAGTTAATGTCTAAATGGCAACAAATTACGACAAAGGGTTAAAAATATGAGGTTGTGCTCAATTGAATATTTGGTATTTCAACATAGAACAGAAAACCGCAGTTTTGAACATGATAACGCGATTTTTGGGAAAAGTTGCAGAAAAGAAACCCCTCTTAGAATTAAATTTTACATAAAAATACATATTAGCCAGAGTGAAATTCGAACTCGGAAAAGTATGATATGCCCTACTGGTCCATGGCTAGAATGCCTTGTTTGGCCACAACCATCAAACCCAGCTGCAAGAGAAGACAGCAGACTTCGAGGGATTGATGGTAGAGGAATGCAGAACGGTCTTCCGCAATGCTGGAGAGGACGATGTACAGCAAGAGGACATCGAGGAGTAGCTGGAGATTGATGGTGGAGAGCCCGGGTACCACATCCAATCTGAAGACGAGAGTGCTGCAGAAGTTTCTTTGGCCTCAAATCCCTTAGAAACAAACTTGGGAGAAGAAGAAGACATCTACAACTCCATCGATGAAGCTGTCTGAGGTGCGAAATAATCTTGATGCGCTCCTCAACTTCCTGATCATCACCAAACTTGAGGACCCGCAGCCCTTCTATGACCATCTGAGGGAGATGAGAACCAGGGTCGTCAAAAAACAACAAGCCATGTGTGCCCCGATCCAGACTAAGATTGATGATTTCTTCAAGCCTCCTGCCCCTCAAAGACAAAGATGACAACCATTCTTCTCTTGATGTTCCACTACCCTCAACATCAGGATTGTCATCAACCCCTTCATCTTCACCAGCTCCAACCCTCAGCTTTTCTCGCAGTGCTTCCACTACCCCAGAGGTACCTGCCGTGCTTCTGGAGGGTGATGTTGAGACAGAGTAATTCACCCCCTCAAGCCTGGCACAGGTTTATGGGTCATACCTGTGTCAGGCCACCTACAACAAACACTATAACCCCCAAATTTTAAGGTAAGCCATGTCTACTTTTTTGTCTAGGGAATTCTTCCTAAGCACTATGCATAATTTTTTTCAATGCCTGAAATTTTGTACAATTTAAGGGAATCGGGTGGCTGGAATCAGTTCGTTAAATCGAGGATGTACTGTAACTGTATGTGTGTATGTTTTCAAAAGACCTCAAGTTCCATTTTTGAGTTGAATTAGGTTGCCTTTCACATTTAGGACAAGCCGCCTAAAAGAGAATATAGGAAAACTCGCCTTAGCTTTTGTATATATTAGGTCCAAAGCGAGTGGCGTTTGTTGTCCATAATCTAAACGTGAATCTTATTTGTTGTTAGTTTTATTGGACTGCTCTCGATTTTCCTACGAAATTGCAAACAAGGGCAGTCGATGACCCTGATTTTGTTTCTGTAATCGGTTTTGTTGAGAAACCTAACCTAACCTAATCGAGTTTCTTATACTATTGTTTTTTGCAAGATATCGCACTAATTCTTGTCATTTTTTTTTGCAGAACAATGAGTGGTTTGTATTAATTTGAAGTGGCTATGGCAAAATGTGCCTGACGATGAATCCGCAGTAAAGTTTTTCCAGGAACATGATGTTATTCCTGGAATTCATTGAAACAATCGAACAAACTGCGATGCGGAACAGATCGCGACCAACTTGACTCGTACCTTTGTGAATTTGTATGGCGTAAGCGCCACACCAGCTCAGACTTATTCAAAAAGATGTTGGAGCGTATTGCGTCGTTTCAGTAAATAAATTTATTCAATATCCAATAATATTTTTCTTTATCATTTCTCAAGAAAACCGATTGCAGAAACAAAATCAGGGTCATCGACTACCCTTGTTTGCAATTTCGTAGGAAAATCGAGAGCAGTCCATGAAACATACTAGTCCCGTTTTATTTACTCAATATAGGCAAGTCATTGTGCCTAATTGTTTTTTGAAATAGGCCTATCCAATTACTGTTTTCCAAATGAAATGTACACCGAGGCTGAAGAGAGTTTAAATACCTCTCTTTACGTCTTAGAACTAAAGCGAACTTCGTGTATATTTTTTCTTTTGATTAATTATTGTTTGCCTAGGTCACCAAATGGAAAATTCCTCAAACGCACATTTACATATTTTCATTAATTTTCTTTTCGAAATAGTTTTGATGAAATCGGTGAGGGAAAGTTTGGTATGAAAATATACATTATTGTACGTCTTGTTTGTTGCCAATGTAGAACATAGTTTCTGTAATAATATGTCCAATGCCTACATAATCTTTTGTTTTACAGCATCTCCCATGGCAACTTCTACATTTCTAATGGGGTTAACCTTAAAACCTAGGCAATTTGTAGTTATACAATATAATAGATAATTTTACTGAAATATAACTTATAAGTTATCGTATAAGGTACTGTATTGTAGGCGTGTTTAGGCCTGAGTTTGAAGTAGGTCTTGCTGTAAACTGTATAATAGACGTGTATAGTTTTTCCATAAATCTTAACTTCAGACTTTTATCATGGATCCAGACCACAGTAAGATTGAATATGGCCTAGACCAGCGGTTCTCAACAGGGGGTCCGTGAATTGACTAGATTATATTCAGTAAAGCAATTTTTTTTTCCCTTTATTTGTGGTGGCTAATTTTAACCTCTAACCGATAACATTTTCTGTTGCTTGAAACTTTAGTTTCTATAAATGTTGTTTTTTTACGTTTCCAATTCATGAACTGAGTTTTTGGCACAAATGAGCCGCTTCCGTTTTTATGCTGGTTTTTTTTTATGTAAACAGAATAGCGGTAAGTTTTACGCATTTTTATTACGACTTTGAAGTATAAATTAAGACTAAAAAAAATATACTAATCTGGATACCTTATTTTGTCTATATGCTACTTAATCATAATGCAAAAGATAATTTTTCCCCCAAAATATCAAGATTTTGATAAGGGGTACGCAGTACAAAAAAGGTTGAGGAACGCTGGCCTAGACTACAACCTAGGTTTAAGCTCGCCATAGCGACCCTAGCCTAGGTTAATATAGGCCCAAAATTGCAATTATTGGAGGCTCCATTCTTCACTTAATCCAACAGTCTTCTAATATTAATAAAATATATTTTCTTTTATATATGGGCCTAAATAATGCAATTAATTCTCTACGTACCTTCTACTCTGCAGGCGACAAATTGGTTACAAAAAAGTAACCGAGTTTTCTCTAACCACCTCCGGAGCTGGCTTCGGCAAAACTAGAGTAAAATCTGATAGGATCTTCAGTTTTGGAGGAAACAAGTGTTTCCACAATCAACACACGCGTCACTGAATTTCCTGAGATAAAGGTAAAAATTTCCCAAGATTTCTTAATATTTCCTTATTTTGACCTACAAAATTTAAAAGCTTTTTTTTAATAGGACCAAATTTAGTACAATTGTATGGCATCGGCCAGAGTATTAATTAGTAATAATGATTAATAATACTGTATCGTCGTTCTCAAAGGCCCTTGAATTTTGAATTTAGATTAATTTCTTATAATAATATAATATAGCCAGAATAGTATCATAGCATGTATTGTAGAATATTCATTGTTTATATACACATTGTTTATGTGGTCAGCTTCAAAAATGTTTTTAGTAAAGACAAGAATCATTTAGGCTAGTAGTCAAACATCGTGTGAAAAACAGTCTCGCCAGGTTATTATTATTCAATAAATTCCAGAGTTAATATTCCTCAGATTTCCTGATTTTTTTCCATATCCTGAGAAATTTCCTCAGAGCGTCTAAAATTCCTGAATCAGGAAAATTCCTTACAAGTGGAAACACTGGCCAACGAAAGAACGTGGCAGGGTTGACTCGATTTCCCTTCAAGTTAGTTAGACGATAGGTTGTGTTGACATTCATTCCGTTGTAGTATAGTAGCTAGCGACCTCACCTCACTACCTATTCAAGGCGTTCAAGCCCTGGTGGAGGCGACTTTCAATATATATACAGGGTGTCTCAAAAGTCACTATCTATTTCGGTGACATTAGATGTTTTTTTTTAAAATGCTATGCTGGCATAAAGATATGTACTTCTGGTGCAAATTTGTGTATTTAAAAAAAGTTAATTGGTTTATTTCGAATTTTGTGTAATTTATAAATTTATCTTGACATGCTTGAACAATTCCTCGAACCTCAACTTCTTACAGATGGCATTCTTGACACAGTAGTTTTTCAGCAGGATGGAGCACCGTGCCATTATGCAATAATTGTACGTGATTATCTTGACAGACGCTTCCCCGGTCGCTGGATTGGTCGTGGAGGAACACAACCATGGGCAGCACATTCACCCGATTTAACACCATTAGATTTTTTCGCCTGGGGTTTCATTAAGTCTAAGGTGTACACTGATAGAAGAATTAGTGATGTAGCCGAACTTCGAAATCGTATTACCGATGCAGTTCAGAAAATAACACCTCAAATGCTGGAAAGTGTGTTCCGGGAAACAACTTATCGCTTTGAGCTCTGTACACACCGATGGTCGCCATGTGGAGAGAGATAAATAAATAGCACTAATTCTTTGCGGCACTTACTTTGAAATAAATATATTTTTCATGTCTTAAACCAGTTTTTCGTAATTCCCATTATTTTTCAAAATAGATAGTGACTTTTGAGACACCCTGTATATATATATTATATATATATATATATATACCGTATTTTACGCCTCATAAGACGCTACTTTTTTTCCTGAAAAACGTCTCCAAAAATCACTTGAGGACTCATATGTTATTGTTTTGTTTAATGTTCTTTTAATAAAGTTATGGGAATATATTTTTTGTCAGGCTAATAAATCTTCGAAATACTTTTTTCCTAAATATTCTTTGCTAAATATAGGGTGCGTCTAAAATACGATATATATATATTATAAAATGTAATAATTGCGATAACATTTTAATTAAAACCTTGTAGAAAAAGACGAGAGCTCTTTCGACCGGATAACCGGTCCTCTTCACTCGTAAATAAAATATAAAAGGATACCAGTTTAAACTGGGAAAGTAATCAAACTAAAATAAAGTGAAATAAGACACTGCCAAGATGGTTGTCATTGAGAACAGTACGAAATTCCAATTCTGTGGGACTTGTGTGTAAATTGAACCTGGTTTGAAGTCTAGAACAGGTTTTTTTTCCTTGCGAGATTTAGTTACGTAATGTTTTTTCCGATAAGGACTGCACAAATTTTTTTTGTATGTAGAAAGGCGGGGCTAAGGGCGTGTGCCCGCAAAAATGCCCTTTTATAAGAGAGAGAGAGAGAGAGAGAGAGAGAGAAGAGGCAAAATCAAGGTCTCCGAGGCTCCCAGTGCCATTTTATTTTTTATAAATTTTAAAAAGACTGTGTAGCGTGTCAAATGCATGTACGTGTAGTGACGAATAGAGGGGGAAGCGTGTGTTTGAGAGCATACTGGGCTGCTCACTCACAAGGTAGACGAGACGCAGAAAAAAGATCGGCTAAAGAGGGCAGTGATAAGAGAAACGGAAGTTCCATCACTCCCTGTCTCCTGCCTAAACATCCCCTCTGGAGTACTTCCCTGGTCTCTTCCTCCTTGATGACTTCATTAGGAAAACAAAAATGTTAAATTCTAAACTTATTATTACTGTTATTATTTTCACAAGCTTGCATGTACAAAAATGAGAACAGTGAAATATGTCGACATTCTAAAACCTATTTAATATTTACAAAAAATTACAGAATGTTAATGCAAAGTTAATAAAAATATTTTAAAAAAATGAGTTAGAGGAAAAAGTGCTTTAGAGAAAGATTGTGGCCTTACACTGGGGAACTAGCTCTAAATATTACATTTAATTACTTTTGTACAGAAATGTAAATTTTTTTTAACTTTTTTAAATTTGGCTAAAATACATTTTGGAACTATTATTGTGCTCATTATGAAAATTAGGCATTAGTAATTACTCCATATAAAGTATTCCAATGATACGAAGCTACTTTTAAGTATAACGCAAGAAAATACTTTGTTCAAATATATATATAATTATTTTAACTAGAATATATTTTTTTTTTACACATATCTATCACAAGGAAATAAATAGCTTAAAAATACTGACTTAGTTAATTAGCCATTTGTAAGATAAACTTCAAAGAATATGTAGTAATGCGCGAGTGTTGTTACTACCAAAAAAATTCATACCACCATTTTCAATGAAATTTATCTTTTAAAATTGACATTAAATAATCTATCTCTTTAACATTCAATGCAATATACTCTTTCTTACATCCATCCAAAAAACTGTATAAAAATAATGATGAGATTCACCATATTTATGTATATATATATATTTATATATATTTGATTACGGGTTAAATTTCTAAATTTCAGCAACGAATATTAATAATGATAAAATTAAAGATGTAAAAAAAAAAAAAAAAATTATTTTCTTCGTAAACAATATTTTCAAAGTTTAAAAATTATTACAAAAAAAAAAAAAAATGCAAAAAAGCGAAATTCAAAGTGATTATTTACAAAAAAGACTTTTGATTCTGTGTCAGTTTCGATCTTCAAAGATTGGCGAGCTGCGTGTCTGTGCCGATGTTCGGTTGATTGATTCTTATCGTTACGGGAGAACCACCCATTGCATTGCTTCTTTGTGCTAAGTAGACGGGCTGTCCCTGAGACATCGGGGCCGTAAGGCGGGGATACGCCCCAGGATGAATGGGAGGAGCAGCAGCAGCAGCAGCAACAGCAGCTTGGTAAGGAGTGGAGTAGGCAGGAGAATGCGGAGGAGCGGTAGGCGGTGGGGGGTAAGGTCCTCCTGTATGATAGGGGCGGGGCAGATGAGGGGGGTTGGAAGAGAGATTGGTGGACCCTGTGTTGTTGGAGGGACCGGTACTGGAGTGCTGTGACCCCGAATGACCAGAAACGCTGCCGGTTGTCAAGGTCCCCCCGAGACCATTAGCTATACTCGTTGAGGTTCCTTCCAGCCCTTGCCAGTTACGAAGACGGTTGTGAATTTCCCTGAAACAGATGGAACAGGAATGGTTTCCCATTAAATTATTTTTATTGTTGCTATTTCTCTCTCAAAAATTGGAACAAAAATTAATTCAAATTATGCAGAGAATAGAAAGTTGTTCTGGAAACTAAAAGTTTGAGAGTAAGGGATGAAAATGGAAGAATGTTCGCAGCGATGTGGATTGATGGAAGAAATATTTCGAGGGTTTGATGGGCGGAAGAGATGAGAGGAGTGCAAATATACATATGGTGAGATTTGGTGTGAAAAGGACGTGTGCCAGTGTGCCTGAGAACTTAACTATGGCTGAAGTGAAAGTGGCGGTTCGCAAACTAAAAAATGGAAGAGCGGCGGGTAGAGATGGAATATATGGAGAAATGTTGAAGTATGGGCAATTGAAAGGGTTGGAGTGGTTGTGGTGCATATGTCAGAGTGCACTTTTTTTATGTAGGAAGCAGGAGCCAAGGGCGAGCATCCGCAAAAATCCCCATCCACCCCCATATAAGAGAGAGCCGAAATCAAGGTCTCTGAGGATCACGATGCCATTTTTTAAAATTTTTTCAAAAGATTGTGTAGTGTGTAAAAAGCATGTATATGCAGTGAAGAATAGAGGGAGAAGTGTGTTTGAGAGCATGCTGGGCTGCTCACAGGGTTGCTGAGACACGGAAAAAGATCAGCTAAAGACAGTGACAGGAGAAATGGGAGATCCAGCACTCCCTGTCTCCTGCCTAACGTCACCCCCTCACCCAGAGTACTTCCCTGGTCGATTGGTGTCTACAAATGGGAGTGTGCCTAAAGACTGGAAGAAAGCAATAATCGCTCCATTTTACAAAATGAAAGGAGTGAATGTAAGAATTACAGAGATGTAGTGGGGAAAGTGTATGGTAGGATAGACTATCCTATCATACACTTCCCCCACTACATCTCTCTCTCACTATCCTGGCTAGTGATAGAAAGAGTTTATTGATTACAGTGTTAAGCGAGTGATGAACAAAGGAGGGTTCCGAGGCGGAAGAGACTACGTAGATTAAGTGTTTGCAGTGAGACAAGCGATTGAGAAAGTGTGAAAGGGATTGGATCATGAGAAAGCGTATGGTATGATAGAGTGAATTGAGAAGCACTGTGGTAGGTCTGTAGTTGCCTTTTAAGTCACGCATGAGGAAGGCGGGGAAACAGTTTTTAACCTCGGTATTCTAAGGGGGGGGGGGACTATTTAAACAAGTTATTTAATTTTTGAAAACCAGATATTTTTATGTTGTCGAAACGTAGGAGTTAAGTATAGAACCAAAGAAGGCATTTATATTCATTTTAATTTCTGGTTCTTTTAAATTCAGGTTATAGAAAATGTCCCCTGAAAAATTTCTCATTGTTTTCATACTGATGGAATGCTCTACCTAACCTAATATAGAGGCTTTTATTTTTGGTTATATTCTTTCTTATTCCAGTACAGAAATTAATTATTTTTGTTACCTTAATAATCCGATATCCCAATTTTACTTAACTTTTTCATACTTTAAAAATGCACGCTTTGATTTAGACTTTAGATACTACCAACTAAAAAAAGCTTGGATTTTAGTGAAATCGCACATATTTCACCATGCTTACAATTTCCTAGCGAAGGATACCTTGATAACCTTGGTTTTGCTTTCGCCCGAACCGTTTATTCTAACAAAAGTTAAGCGTGTTGTCCCACCTTAGACCTACAAGTTAACGTGGAGTCCAAACCACGACCCACTACAGGGATTACTTCCCACTCAATGTCATTCTCATTCCCACCCGCAGTTCCCAAATGAAAATGAATAAAACGAAAAATCTACATTTGGGAATTAATGCAAGTACATTCCAATTCCAATTCCTAACCTAGGTGAGAATGAGAATGAATTGGGAATAGATCGATATGAAAATACCTCCTTTGATATTCTTACTCTCGGCTTTCCCACTCGGGAGCGGAATGAAATGGAAATAATAATATTGAGTGGGATGATGACCACCACGGGTGGTCAGAAATTACAGTCATCGCCCGGATTCGATTTCACGACCTCCCAATCAGCAGCCCACCGTCTTAACCACTAGGTTGCCCAGGTTGCACATTTATCTACCAACTAATTTTTGCGTGTGGAATGTGAACAGCTGGGCGAGTCGAGCGCCACCTGCCATCCATCGCCGGGAATCGAACTCTGGGCCGGTGGATTTGTAGTCGGCGAGCGATCCACTACACCACCGAAGGGCATAACTGAAGAAACATATTTCATCTAAAATTTTCTTAACTGATAAATATACAAATAAGGACTTAAAATGTTGTTTTTTTTTCTTCCTACAGTATATGAGGGCCTCCCAGGAAGAAGTGGCTAAGCGACAAAAAGTAAAAAAAACCAGAAAACGCAGTTAAATACAGTACCAATTTGAAAGTGACGTAATTTTTCAACTTTTTAAAGATATTTCGACGAAATATCGTCAAAAGTTCGTTATTCGACTTTCATATTTGGTACTTCATTTGCGTTTTCTGGCTTTTTTACTTTTGTTGCTTAGCCACTTCTTCCTAGGAGGCCCTCATATGACTTGGGAATGAAACCATCATTAGTGATTAGTGTTCGATTTTTTATGAAAAACGATTTAAAGAAATATGTAAACTACGCTACTCGATGGTGTAGTGGTTAGCGTCGCTGACTACGAATCCATCGATCGGCCCCGGGATCGAGACCCGGTGACGGCAGGCGGCGCGCAGCAAAACTCAGCTGTTCATCCTTCCACACAATAAAAATGGTTGGTAGATAAATGGGTAGCCTAGTGGTTAAGACGCTGAGCTGCTAGTGGGGCGTGGTTTGGATTCCACATTAAACTGTAGGTCTAAGGTGGAGTGACAAGCTTGACCTTCGTCAGAATGAACAATTCGGGCGGAAGCTAAATCGAGGTTAACCAAGGTTACTGTAAATATGAGTCACAATTTGTTTGTTATTGAATTCTGTAAGAATACAATAACATTTTAGAACTCGTCCTTGAGTATTATCAAGTTTAATTTTATCCGAATGACAAACGAATACTTACCTAAATGTGGGCCTTCTGTTCGGTGTCTCGTGCCAGCATTCGACCATGAGGACGTAAATTCTGGGCGGACAATCTTCGGGGCAAGGGAGCAGATGGCGAGATCGAATCATCTCGATCACTTCTTGGTTATTGTAACCGTAATAAGGCTGGAAAACAATAGACAAGTCGTTAGTTTTCATTCGAAAGTTTTGTTTTTATCACCGAGTTAAAGGTTAGGTCACGAAATTAATACGTTAATATTAACAAGATTTAAATAATATATTTCGGACGCAAAGAAGAGAACTCGGGTAGGTCACGTAGCAAATAAAGTTTTTAGTCTATGCTACATAAAATACCGCGTATTAACTTCCCTTCAAAGTAAACGCTTCTCAAAGGACCTTACAATGAGCAGAATCCCCTTCTTTGTAGCGAGGTGTAGTATAAGCAATGTAATCGTTAGAGAACGATGATAAACTAATCACGTGCAATAAGGCAAACTTCGATGAACGTTTGTATTTCATAAAAACTTCGCTCAGTGATGGGTTCCAATCAATAGGTAAATGATTTAAATATTCTGGTAATTTATCATGTTAAGCAGAAACAGTAGTAGTGTGGCTCCTCCTCCTGCATTGACTACTCTTCAGTTGGTTATCACTGGCAGGCTAGCGACATCATCCGATCGACTTGACGTAAAATCGACAAGTTTTTGCGGGTTAGATTGTTAGGTTAAGTTAGTTTTATAAGTGTGTCGATGTTATGGCTTGTCGACCAAATAGGTACGAGTCAACCACTGGGTTCGAGACTCTCCCCTTATCTTCAGCATAAATTCTCGCAAACCCTAATTCGATTGTGGTCAGAGTGACACTTATATGAATTCTACTCTCTGGATTTGTTTGCAATTTGAGCTCGTAGAATGCCTCACAAGTATGAAATAGCAAACGGCGCGAGTTCGACTCGCGATTACGTAACTATGAAGTTTAAAGAATCAAAAACTGGGTTAATATTTTTTTCCCGTTTACAATGTAGCAATTTCGATTTTTCTTCACAGATGGTTTGTGAAGAGCTTTTTTTTTAATCGCTCAACAGGCTATTATGCAGCTAAGGGGCGTCGCGGCTTTATAAACATACACTACCCTTTTCGACTTTAGAAATATATGTACATCACACTACAATTAATTATATACTGGGGAAATATAATTTTATTGGTTTGGTTAAGATTAGGTTGCTTTAATTGGTGATAATTATTGTTTTTTCTGCATTATTTGATGATAATTCTTGTTTTTTCTGCTACTTTTTCGTGCTTTGTGCAGTGGTACTTGTCTATCCAAAACACTTTAAAACTGGTGTTTTTTCATAATTCCATAACTACTGACAATATCTACTACGCAAAGCATGAAAAAACACGCAGAAAAAAACAAAAATTATCACCGAACTCGGCGACGCCCCTTAGCTGCATAATTACCGATCAACCTTTTGCAAATTATAGTGAAAAAAACCCCCGTTATAATTGAATTACCTGCAAGCCGTAACTGAAGATTTCCCATAAAACCACACCGAAACTCCACACATCCGATTCTGTGGTAAATTTCCCATACAAAATAGACTCAGGAGGCATCCACCGCACCGGAAGCAAACTTTTACTTTGAACCCTGAAAAGGAAAGAAAGGAATGAAATCAATCCTAATATGTGGGATGGGAAGAATACAACGCTTTAAACCCTTTCACGCTTAAATTATGAATTTTTTTTTTTTCTCCTCAAACTAAAATAACATATCTAATATTCAGATCGTAATGCTCAAAATCGATTGTCAAGCTCGTGTTGCCATAAGGCAGCAGTCGGCGTTAAAGGGTTAATGTCACTGAAAAATTTGAGGGAAAATATTTTTGTCTGAAAAGAAGTGATTTTTAATAAAATCTAATAATCTCGGAAAACATTTTTAAAATTTTAATAAAATACGGTAATGAACGAGGGAAAATTTTAATTTTTTTTTTACCTACTTTCACAATTTAAAAACTATTCCAACATGAATTTTTAAAGGACTGACATTTGATATTGGAAACCTTTACCCTCCAGTTAACAAAATCAAAAGCCACTATCAACATATTCTTACCTATAGTAATCGGAGGAATAAATATCTCGCGAGAGACCAAAGTCGGATATTTTAACGGTTAAGTTGTCTCCAACGAGACAATTGCGAGATGCTAAATCTCGGTGCACATAATGATGACTAGCCAAGTACTCCAAACCTGAAAAGATATCCGTTAGTGGATCTTAGGGTCTTTGTTTGCCTTAGCTTCTGTAGATCATCATCATCATCATCATCATCATTATTTATGATTGGTGAAGTAATGAGACACGCATTTATACTTCAAATTAAATGACAATAATGGAGTCCATTCCATTCCTAATAACAAATTACGGGTTTTTCCCTTTATAGCACCCCTCTCCCCCATTGTTTTACAGTCTTAATCGAATGCCCGGTTAGGTCAACTGTAACGTCCTTGACGATTGGTTAGGTTAAATCGTGATATTTTCGTTAGCTTTAACGAAAATATCACGACTCAACGTCTTAACCTAACCAATTGTCAAGGGCGTACAACTGAAAAGAAGAAATTGGGGATGCCATAAAGGAAAAGATCCCAAATTACTAATGGTACCTTGCTGTAAGCTCTACTAGTTTAAAGATATTTACAACATCTGTCCAATGAGGTCTTTGCTCAAAGTTTTAAAGTACGTGTCCTAAATTACGTCATAGCGAAATTGGTGATCTTTCTCCTCACCCGCGGATATTTGGGTAGCAATAATGAGCATGTCCTGCTGCTCGAGCACGACTTGAGACACGCCGTCGTCACTGCATGCGGAAACGTCCGACCTCGGAGAATGCGAGATCAAAAATTCGTGAAGGTCACCCTGAAACAATATGGTTCAAAAATATAAATAAAATTTCCTTTCTTTCTCCAGCAGGAAACTAACAAACCTATTTCTCTACAGTCTACATAAAGATGATGTTAGGCATTATTGAGTTATTGACTCTTCTACAGACAACCATTTCGTACTTACAAAAAGTGAATCGAATTCTGCAGTTCTTACTAAACGGTGGGATGAAGTTAATACGAAATAAGGGCACAAACTCATATGAGGCCCTCCCAGGAAGAGGCTAAGCGACAAAAGTTGTACCAATTTGAAAGTGCCACAACTTTCGAACTTCTTTGATGAAATATCTTTAAAACGATCAAAAGTTATGGCACTTTCAATTGGCACAACTTTTAACTGCGTTTTCTGGCGTTTTTCAATTTTGTCGCTTAGCCACTTTTTCCCAGGAGGGCTTCATATATACCAAACAACACTCCCCCTTCCGGATGGTATACACAATTATACATACGTACGTACTAAAATAATATTTTTTCTATACAGAAATGTATTGAGAAAGAGTTATCAATTTCTTTAATTCAATAGTGTTTTCTTTGTCCTAAATCGATGTAATACTATCTACGAAGTTCATTACCAGCTTTGCTGAATTTGGTAGTCTGACTAGTTTTATAACAAGCCACTGAAAGACGTACTACATTGAAAACTCGCCTGTGACATGTGTTCGAAGATCATACACATCGGTTCCTCCTTGATGACCACCCCCAGCAGACAAACGATGTTGGGGTGACGAAGGTCTGTCATAAGTTCCACTTCACGATGGAAGTCTTGCCTCGTTTTCGCCGTGGCGTTTTCTTTTAGGGTCTTGATGGCCACCAAGACGGGATTCCCGTTCGGGGAGATTCCTTCCAACTCACCTCGGTAGACTTTACCTGTTAAAATATACGATTTGTTCTTTTTATCACACTCAAATTACGACCTTCCCCCACAAATTCAAAATTAGGTCTATAGACCCATTCTTATTGTAAGATGCATTTCGGGATAAATCATGCAATAGGTGACACTATGACCTCTTCAGATTTTTTTTTTGTTTTTGTTTGTATGTATAGGGTAGTTTTAACCAAAATACACGAATTTTTAAATTATAGCTCAATTGATTTAACGGTTCAAAAGTCGTGTTCTCAAATTTTAAGGAGCCATATCTCAGTCCCTAATTAAGATAAAAAAAAATTCTGATGGCATCTGAAAGGAACAGGCTTAAGAATATACCATCTTCAATAACAAACTTTACTAGAACCATATATATATATAATTTCACAAAATATAATATACAAGAATCTTAGTTTATTCAAGAAGAGAGAGAACTGTGATTTTGCCTGCAGTAAGGACTTTTATTAACATATATAAGTGCTGTTTCTGCCCACATTTCATGTATTTGGTCTGACTCCCTCCTCCCTCTCAACCCCTTCCTCTTCTTACTATTTGGACTGACTTGCCATATGATAATTATGATATGGTACAAATAGTAGCTCCTAGGTTACCTTTAAGAAAAAATTAGACGCTTTCATGAATGAAATAGTTTGTAAATAGTGTATACTTTAGCTCATGTAGGCTTTAGTGTAGCTTTGTAAATATTTTTTTATGTAGAAAGGTGGGGACAAAGGCGAATGCCAACAAAAACCCTCCCTCATAGGAGAGGAGAAGAGCCGAACACTAAGATCCAAAGTTCTTGAGATGCTTTGACAATGCGTTTGAAATATTGGATATCATAGACAGAAGGGAAAGCTGGAGTGATGAAGGGTGTTCCAGAGTTGACTGGGTGAGTAGATGAAAGACAATACCGATTAACCCTCGCGTTAGAGAGTTGGACAGAAAAGGGATGAGAATGTGTTGAAAGTCTGGTACTGCGTGCTTTCCTTGAGGAAGAAGAATGCAGTTTGAGAGTTCAGAAGAACAATGTCCGTTATAATAGCGATAGTAAAAAGAGAGTGAGGCAATACTGAGGCGAAGATAGAAAGTTAGAAACCAAAGGAGGGTAATTTGGAAATTAAAAATTTGTGCCAGATCCCATCAAAACTTTTGATTTGCCTAGCGCAATAGCAAAGGTTTCCTCTTCGAAAGGAGGATGACCAAGTCGGAGGTATGCAAGAAGATTGCCAGTAGAGCGTCCCTTGCGAAACCAATACCGACAATCTGAAAGAAGGTTGTAAGCAGAGAGGTGTTTAAGAATCTTTCTATTAAGAGTAGATTCAAAAACTTTAGAAAGGCGAGAGATTAAGGCAATTGGACGATAGTTAGGAGGATTGAGAACGGTCACCTCTCTCTCTTTGGGACATGCTGAATGAGAGCCAACTTCCAGCAAGAGGAAAAAGTACCAGGTGAAAGACATAGACGAAAGAGTTTGCTTTGGTAGGATGTCAGCACAATTCTTGAGAACAGTATAAGGATAATTAGCCAACTTGAAACTGATATTTTGCAAAATTTGATAGAATATAGCTTCAGAGGAGTGCATCTCAACCTTTTCCGACATCATTCACCCTAAACATGTTTTTTTCAAAAAACTCACTCAGCCCACTACAAATACAGTGGGAAAAGTATTCTTTTTAATTTTCACTCCTCATTATTATGGTTTATTTTTATTTATCACACTACAACATGAAAGTTATTTACTGCGGAAGAAGAAAATATTCAAGGCTTTCAATATCTAATATTCAACAAGTGCTTTAACAAAATACATGTAGTGTACATTCTTCTTTCACAATTTTTATTCAACCTGAATCTGATCTCATTCACCCGGTTGAGAAGCACTGCTTTAGAACATTCATCCGATTTGGATAACCTTGATGTAATGTAATGCAAAAACCATGAAAGTTCTTGATGAAATTTTATAAATACCGTATTTAGCTTTGTCACTATAGATTTAGGTTAAGATATTGGTAAACTGGAGGAAATGAAGAAAATATATACGAAACCCTCAAAGGAAGAAGTGGCTAAGCGACAAAAGTAAAAAACTCAAGAAAACGAAGTTAAATATTGTACCACTTTGAAAGTACCACAACTTTTGAACTTCTGAAGATATTGCGTCCAAATTACTCTTTCGTAGCACAAGATGCATTGAAAAATTTCATTAGACAAACGTTTCACATTCATTGGACCTGGTTTCGCTTCATCCATTTGTGTTATATTACACAAATGAATCTAAAGAAATAGATTATAATAGCTAGAGGCGGGGCCACCAGCTTGACCTTCGTGTGAAGAGACACCAAACACAGGGAACTTCAACGAGGTTACTGCTTTCTAAGTAATTGCCTTGGCCACACAACAAAAACAACCGTTTCCACTTTTCAGTAGGCATTAGTAAAACAATTAAAACTAGAACTCCCATCAAAAAAATTCATTACTTTTTAGATGTTTTAGTAGCAGAGAACAAAAACAGATTTCATTCCATTAATTTATATGTCATCAAGAACAGGACTTTGGTATTAAATGCGAGTGGAATTTCTTTGCCACTAGCCATAGAAAAAGTAAATGCTTGTGATAGTATTGCGGTTACCGTAAAAAGGTTTGCGGCTAAAGCTAGCCTACAGCGAGCTGTATCAAGCCACATTCTAACAGCTGATGCATTCTATAAGTTTTGTATTTCCCATTTTCTTGTGTCACGAACAAACATTAGCAGAAAGGTATGCCATGTCCTTGACAATTAAAAGTACTGAAGGTTTTCACAAAATGACTCCCAAAGGAACGAGTCCCATAGAGTGCTATGAAATATCTGACACTTTAGATTTTAAACAAGGTAAGAGCAGCAAAGGGGTAACTACGACAAAAAAAATGCTAATATAATCAATCTTGACTATACCATCCATCAATATGTAGTATGCGGACATTCTCCCTCGGCCCCGCCTTCCTGCATACAAAATTAAAAGGTGTAATTGAAAATGAGTCTGATTTGAGAGATTGTAAAATTATTTTTTAACATTCTTCTGAACATCTAAACGAGCATTTTTCCCCAAACAAAAAAGATGTTTGCTGGATGTTAAGGAAGGATATATTATAAAAAATGTCTACACCCAAACATAATTTCAGGTATTAAAATAATGTATTCATTTAATGAAGAGGAAGTATATAATTTAAACAGAAGTTTTAGGACTAAGTAAATCTTTGCGCACAGGTCACAAATAGGGTAGGCCTACTTAGCCACAACTTTTTAGTGGCCATGTATAATAAAGGCTCACGAATATTTCCGTATTTATAACCCAAATATTAGCCGAATCTACGTTAATCAAGTTCTTACTAAAATCACAGTATTTATCTCGTTTCTCTCAAACTCGGGATTGCTGTACATTAATTTTGAGCAGTGTTCCCCAAGGGAGGGGGGGCGTACCCACCTAAATTTTACCTTCATTTGTAACTTTTAAATGAACAGCTAAAGTGAAATTTGTTATTGAAGGTGATTTATTCAAAAAGCTATTTCCTTTCGAAAGCCGTCAGAATCATTTTTATTTCAATTACGGACTGAGATACGGCTCCTAAAAAATTTTTGTTTGGGTAGGAGAACCCATAACTTTTGAGCCGTTGAACCGATTGAATTATAATTTAAAAACTTTTTTTATTTTGTTAAAACTACCATATACACAAAATTAACACGATCCAAGAGGTCATGGTGTCAAACATTTGGCGGGGGGGCATGACTCGTCTTGGAATACATTATAATAATAAATGTTAGAAGACAAATCCCAGCCAATTCTCTAACGCCTCATACAAAACTGTCTATGAAAACGCAAAGCATTAAACTTAAGAATTAAGGTCCTTCTCTTATCTGAAAGCGGAAAATACATAAAGAAAAAGTAGAAATTAAACTAAACTACGGGTGTGTATGAAGTAACGCGAGTGAAAAGAGAAATCAGATTTGAATCATAATAATGCGAGTGAACGTGGACGAGTAATATTTATTACACGTACTTTTTAACAACTGTAATGTACAACATGTACTTTTTAACAACTGTATATTCGATAGTAAGGTTTATAAGAGGTGTTGAAAATGTTTTTACGAGTTAAAAAACAAAGTGAAACTAGTTTAAACCAGTTCAAATCGGATTTCTCTCTTCACTCGCCGTACTTTACACACACACACACCTTCTATCATAATAATAACCTACGTTAGGACTACAGTTAAACTCAACGTCTTTACCGAAACGAAATATTAAAACCAAACTCTTACCAAAGGCTCCTTCTCCGAGCTCTTGCATAAATCGAAGGTTTGAGAGGGGAAATTCTCTCGCGCGCAATTGCTGCTGTTTAGGAAGTAAAGCATTCATTTCGACTGTCTTTGCTTTTCCCACAATTGGTTTGGCGGGAGAAGATTTCTTATTTCTTTTCTTTAAGCAGAATGCTATAAGCACAGCTAAAACTAGGGCTCCACCAGCCACCGCAGCAACCAAGATGTACACCCACGTGACATCATCTGAAAAGAAAGTTCTCCAAACTAATGAAACAAAATATATATATATATACACTTCCACCTAAACCAGTGGTTCTTAACCCCTGGGTCGCCAAGCCATTTTGATTGGGTTATTAAATTGTTATTTATAATTTATTTTTGTGTTATCCCTAATCACTTTACTATTGATTATCTATTTTATTATCTATTACGAGTGAACTATTTGAAGGTATGGGTCGCCGAGCTAGCCCCGAGACCAGAATTTTGCTCGCAGTCTAAAAAGGTTAAGAACCATTAACCTAAACTATGAATGCATCAGTTAATAAAAAAAAGGAAAAATATACTGTATATACCGATATATATATATATATATATATATATATATATATATATATATATTATTATATATATATATATATACAATTCATTTATTTATAAACACTTATTTTATAAACTAAACACAATTTTACAAATTCCAACATTTTTTGTTACAATAATTTTAACGTAAAATAAATAAATGTGAAATTGGACTATTTATTTAATTTTATTTGGCCTTTAAAGCTTTCGGCTTTACTGGGCTCTTAATTAAATTAATCCTTTAACAAAATTAATTTCTCGGAAAAGATCTTAAGTGAGATTTCAGGTTTTGACAAACTTTGAACGAACAAACGTCACTCTCTCGACGTGACATTTAATCGACAAGTTATTATGGGTTTGATGAGATTAGGTTAGGCTTAGGTTAAATTAAAGTTTTAAGTGGGGGATCCGAACATCATCATGTGGGATCCCACATGGGATCAGAGTTTTAGAGTGGATAGAATATCCCTTCGACCAAATGGATACAAGGTCCGTTTTGAAAAAACAATATAAACCGAAATTTGAATTTAAAAATACCCGTAACCATGCTGACACGAAACGCGAAAAAGAATATAATATACAAATCAGGGGTTTCTTTTAACAGTTGTCCGGGTCGTCTAAGACTACTAACTATTATAAATTAACTCCTGGGGTTAATTTAGAAAATGGTTAATTTATAATACTTAGTAGTCTCGGACGACCCGGACGACTGTTAAAAGAAACTCCTGCAAATGGTTAGCAGAAATTTATGGTGTAAACATTTAACTCTTCACGACTGATAAAAAGCAAATCCACAACCAAACTTACAGAATGAAATCACTTACTGCAAACGGGTACAATACACATTTCTCTCGCGACTGAGTGTTCTGTGGAGACGAAGCACCAAGGTTGTTGCTCCGTTCGTTTAGGGTTTCTGCAGTAATTATGACCACCTATCAATTCCGGATAATCAGCGGTCCTCACATAGAGTTGATGTTCGCTCCATGGTTCACAAACTTGTCCATTGGAGGTACGACTTTCAGAGCCTCTGTAGCTTTCTCCGTAGTCTACGTAACAATCGTCATCTGACGTTTTGGGAAAGCAATTAACGGATTTTAATGTGAAAACGTTTTGTGAAAATGATGCGCTTGATGCAAACAAAGTAAAAATGGGGTGCTTAGTTCTTAGAATTTTGTTAAAACTGTAATTAATGCATTTTATTACAGTAAACTATTAACATTATTATTATTATTCACAGTTTTAACAATTTCCATAATTTGTTAATTTAAAAAACCGAAAACTACGATTTATTACAAAACTTCATCTTAAATTAGGTTGCTTAAAATTAAGAATAATCAATGAAACAAATAATTCAGGCAACTGTTTAAATACGAGTCCTTCTTCCTGGGAAGAAGTGGCTAAGCGACGAAAGCGACAAAGTAAAAAAAACCAGAAAACTCCATTAAAAGTTGTGCCAATTTGAAAGTTGTCATAACTTTTCGACGACTTTTAAGGATATTTCGACGAAATATCTTCAAAAAGTTCAAAAGTTTTGAGTTTTCACAACTTTTAACTGCGTTTTTTGGTGGGTTTTTTTAAAAACTTTTGTCGCTTAGCCACTTCTTCTTAGGATGGCCTCGTATGATAATTAAACAGTTTCTTCAATACATACAAGGTGACCAACTTAAAAGTGTACAATGCAGCGTTCATTATACAGGGTGTCCCAGAATTAACTATCTATTTCAATGAAATCGGAAAAAAAATTAAAAACACTTTTATTTATGTTTATCATGTTTAATATGTGTTAAAAATGTATAAATTTCTAATTTTTTTTCATAATTTTATTTTCATAATTTTTTCATTATCTGGTCCAATGAAAGACCGTCTGAAGTCATAGAATGGCAAAGAGACTCTCCAAAAGTTAACGTGTGGCTTGGAATGACCAAATCCAAAATTTATGGCCCATTCTTCTTTGCGGAAGCAACTGTAACAGGTACCGTCTACCTTGATATGCTTCAGCAGTTTCTCGAACCACAGCTTCTTGATGATGGCATTCTTGATAATGTTGTGTTTCAACAAGAAGCATTGATCTTTTGGCGATAAACCTTTGTTTTTATGAAACCCCATACAAAGAAATCCAGGGGTGTCAAATCCGGAGAACGCGGAGGCCAAGGTCGAGGTCCTCCACGTCCAATCCACCGATTCGGAAGGCGTCTGTTGAGGTATTCTCGAACAATTAGAGCATAATGACATGGTGCTCCATCTTGGTGAAACACAACATTATCAAGAATGCCATCATCAAGAAAGCTGTGGTTCGAGAAACTGCTGAAGCATATCAAGGTAGACGGTACCTGTTACAGTTGCTTCCGCAAAGAAGAATGGGCCATAAATTTTGGATTTGGTCATTCCAAGCCACAAGTTAACTTTTGGAGTCTCTCTGCCATTCTATGACTTCAGACGGTCTTTCATTGGACCAGATAATGAAAAAAATATGAAAATAAAATTTTGAAAAAAATTTAGAAATTTATACATTTTTAACACATATTAAACATGATAAACATAAATAAAAGTGTGTTTTTAAAAAATTTGTCCGATTTCATTGAAATAGATAGTTAATTCTGGGACACCCTGTATAATTTTCAGTGCACACTTTAATTGATCAACTTTTGTACTATCAACAGAAACTAAAGTAAGTACAAAGTACCTAAACTTCTCTTCCTTAAACCTAAAACGCATTCGCTCTTTATCAAACTCGTAAATAAAACTTTCAAATAAGTACAATTATGAATGTCACTAATACCAATGAATAAATAAATGTACCTTCTACCAATGGTTCTACTCTAACACCGAGTCGAATGCAAGAGAGATGTTCTCGAGAGGTAATTGGAGGTAGATCTTCACATTCTGGAATGGGCAACTGACCTCCAATCAACTGATGCGTTTTGGCCAGAACGTATTCCAGCTGACATACATCCTTCACCTTTAGAGGAAACAAAAAAGCTGGTTTTTACACTCGGGGCAAATATTTCATTCGGTACCGAGTAATTATGGAGGAGGTATTAGGTAAAGGTTTCACATTCCCAAACTTACACTTTTTTCGTAAAACAAAAGATTGTGAACTCCATGACACGAGGAACGAGAAAAATCAAATGAAAATTTGGAGGCAGAAGGCAAAGGTTTAGTGGCAGCACCCCAGTCTAAATTTAAGTGTTGGATTGTGACAAGAAAATACAATACACAAACTTTTGACTTTAATGGACTATCAGTTCGTTACTTTCCACTAAGTTCTCTTTTCCTTGATTCTGCTATATAAGTAAGGCTCATATTATATATATATATATATATCCTTTCTTAATGCAGAAAGGAGGGGCCAAGGGCGGGTGCCCGCAAAAATGCCCCCCATTATAAGAAAGAGCCAAAAGCAAGATCTCCGAGGTTCGTATTCATTTATGCGCGTTGTTAGGAACTAGACCTAGGCTGAATAATATAACTTTTACATTAACTACAATATTTGGAATGATATGGTCCTGAATGATGAATTTTCCTTCTCTTAAGAAGATACCGTGAAAAAATGGCTAAGTACAGGAGTTACTATTATATCAACGACAGCTTGGCTACTGAAACTTTACTTTAATATAATTGTTCATTATTTTGGTGTCAACAAAGTATGGCTACATATTGACTATTTGTTTTTGCATTTTAAGAAAATATTACACAATATCGAACTACTGTCCAAAAAAAAAAAGAAAAAAAAAAAATACGTAGGTATTTCTTGCAAACTAAGCTTTATCTCATTGACCATTGTTGATCAAGAATTTAGAAGTAAAGAATAATTTTTTTTTTTTAACCCTTTCGCTCACGAATTATGACATAGGGTAAAAAAGAAACTTGCCTTTGTGTGTGGTTATATAAGAATCAATATGGTTTATTTTTCAGCTACACAATTGTCTACCCAGTGAGTGAAAGGGTTAAGGATATTAGCCACCATATTCTAATGTTTAAACGAGGGAAGTATATTTAATACTGCAGGATTTATGTTCAATTTTTTTTTTTTTTGAAAATCGAACACAACGTTGTTCTCGACTAATGAAGCTACTTTTTTTTTTTTGAGAGCGCCAATTCTTGAACTTGACTTTTAACTTTTCATTTCTGAATTTAAATTTTAACTTCGGGTTTAACTTTTAACACGATTTATCTTTTCACTCTAAATGTTTATTTTGAGACTGGCATTGGCTTCACAAATCAATTTTTCAATTTTAATAGATTTAGATCTAAATTCAAAAGCAAAATATCGAAGTGAAAGTCCAAAATTCAAAGTTGAAATCAATATAAAAAAAATATATAAAAATCAGAGCCTATCAAAACTGAAATTTTTAAGTTAAAAAGCCAAAATTCACTTGAAAGTCCAACCATGAGTTTCACCATCTAGACTCGCCTCTATTCGATATATCAGCTTCACACTAACTTTGACCTACAATAATCTCTCGCGTGCTATTATGAAGCGAGTCGTTACGATAATGTAGAACTACATAATCCCTACACTACAAGCACTATTATCGACTCCATAGTACTCCTTATTTCCTCACCAACACTTCACATTCTTCTCTGCACAAATGCCTTGGCGTTGGAACTTTTTCCTTTTCATCACACAATGGCAACATGGCATAACACAGGGATTTAATGGCATATTCCGCACATTTAGTAGACAAATCCCTAAAAAAAATAAAAGCATGATTAGGTTGACTAGAATTACATTTATTTAAAAGGAAAACGTTTATAAAATAACTTTATAACATAAATGACTGATAAATAACCATTACGAAGAAAAGTCGAGTATTTGAAATTATAATTGGATGGTTAAAAGGCAGAAAAGCTACAAAAATGCTAAAATTCTTCTCTCTTTTTCTGCGGGGGATCGATGTACATAGACACGAGGAAATAGTTACACCTCGGTAACGCCACAGGCGTAACTACGCGCTCATTTATGTCATTATAACGTGATCCATGTACGTAGATCACCTACTGAAAAACGAAAAGAATTTTAGCACTTTTGGGGATACATTACTCTGGCTTTCAACCATCCAATTAAGTTGCAGAGTGGAATGTGACTGAAACTTTAATACTCACGGTGAAATGCTGATGACTGAGATGGCGGCTGCCAATCGCTTCTCCATATCGGCTAAATATTCGGGTGATGTTACGTAAATGGATCGATTACCAATGAAACCGCTACATGTAGCTCCTCGGAAGACCTACGAGTTAAAGTACAGAATTAGAAGGAATTAAATTTTAAATGCTATAATGCGGCTGACGACATTCTCTCTTTAAGGTGCTGATAATAATCATACTTCCTAGGAAAGATGAGCACGTAAAGAAACTTTTTACTATGATAGCTACTAGAGATGTCGCGACTATTTACAGACTAGTTGGTACATCTCTAACAGCTACTTAAGTTCTTGTATGATACTCTACTAATAGTGTAAATTCTTTCTACAATATTATCATTTAAGACTTGCCGTAAATTGCTGACCTTTTATTTAAAAATATGAACAACAACTGATTTAACTTGGGACCCAATAAGCCATCTTCCTCTCATCATGGCAAATGGGCTAGGCCCTATTAGTAGGTAATACAAGGTAATATGTAAAATGCTATACACAATAAAATGTTAACTAACAGCTAGAAGCTAACAGCTGTACCCATAAAGTTTTAAGTAGTTTTAATCTACAATAAACCAACAGTGTATGGTATCATACACAAGTTTCTTGAATTTAAATAAAGCCTCACAATACACTAAAGTTGTAAAGGTGTAAAAAATTCTAAAGTTCTTGTAAAATTGTTTAAAATTATGGGAAACCTGATTTCATCTCTAAAGGTACCAATAGGCTCTCTATGTTTACGTACTTAAAGTATGGTGCTGTAATTCTATAATTATAAAAAATACGAGGTCCTCCTTGGAAGAAGTGGCTAAGCGACAAAAGTAAAAAGCCCAGAAAATGCAGTTAAAAGTTGTACCAATTTGAAAGTGACAACTTTTTAAGATACATCAAAATATCTTCAAAAGTTCAAAAGTTACATAACTTTCAAATTGGTACAACTTTTAACCATTTTCTGGCATTTTTTACTTATGTTGCTTAGCCACTTCTTCCTAGGATGGCCTCGTATAAAAGATTTTCACAAAGTTGTTAGTAATAATAATAATAATAATACAAAACTTAAAATATGAAAGAAAATTACTTGACAATATCCTTCTCCTTGCTTGTCCAGAAAGCCATTCTCTACACTATTTCCAAAAGTATTTGAATGATTTGGAACAATGTTTGGTGGTAATCCTGGTATGCTGTTGGGCAACCTAAAAGAAAAAAAAAACATGTACAGTACTGGTGCTTAGTAAATATGAAAAAGTAAGGCAGCCAAAACATGATTCTGTGTGTGTGCCATAGGATTTGCAAAAATAGTTACTAGTACCTTGTACAGGCTAATTCAGAAGAATTCAGTTACCAAGTAGCTCAGAAAGTAGGTATGAACTGACAAGGTTTAAGGAACACAAAAATTCAATATCTAGACATATCCTCAAAAGCATAGCAGATTTAATAATGCATCAATCTGGCTAGCATAATAAACAAGCATTTAACTTTTAGGAATCATGAATATGAATTATTAAAGGGTATGTACAGTATAATGCAATTGTGCTTGCCCACTCAAACATACAGTATTTCCAATGTTGGTGATTGGTTGATGTACGACTCAAATGACCAATAAAAATTTATTTATATATATTAGCTATTATTATTATTAATAATAATAATGCAGCTGGACTGGTCCAGACCTCAGTCCAAATGGGGGTTCAAAAAAAGTTTGAGATATGGTCCAGACCATTTTTCAATTTCTGTAAGTATAATGTGAATTTTAGTTAAAAACTTGCTTGTATTAATATGTAACACAAATAATACTCAAGTAACACATTTCTGGCACAATTTGTGATTTAACTGGGTGAAATAGGCATATTTCAATTCTGGACTGGCCCAAATTACTAATTTTCAATCTTTACAAGGATTACTGAATTTAAGCAAACCTCTTGCTTGCTTTAATATGCAATACAAATAATGCTCAAATAACATTTCTGAGGGCTGTTACAAATTGTACCATAAATATGCATATTTGGCTTCTTGACTGGTCCAAGGATCTCACGTTATATCACTAACATTATATATATCAGGTTGTAACATAAATTCTGCTTGATTAGAAAATGGATGATAGATAATAGGATAACCAAGATAATGTGAAATAGTTTTAGAAATGTTGCAAAATACATGCGGCAACAGGTTCGCACAGGTTTTATCATGATACAGAATGACTCAGGCTAGTGTAGGATTAGGCTAATGAATATTTTCCCTGGTGTTTTTCATACAGTTACACCACCATCCCTACGATATTAAAGTAATTGAAAAACATGGAGCCCACAAAAGAGCATATTCGACATGTGATGCTGTATGAGTTCCATAAAGGATCTAATGCTAGTGAATCCACAAGAAACATTCAGAGAGTTTATGGAAATGATGATGTGAGTGAATGGATGTGTAGGAGATGGTTTGAGAAGTTCAGAAATGGAGACTTCAGTCTGAAAGATTATCAACGAACAGGATGACCAAATGAGTTAGATGAAGAGTTGCTGAAAGCAACAGTGGAGAAAAACCCAATGGTAACTGTAAGAGAACTTGGCCTGCAACTTGGCATTAGCCATATGACCATTCATCATCATTTGAAGCTGTTAGGAAAAGTAGTGAAGGTTGGAAAATGGGTTCCACATGATTTGTCACAAGCGAATCTTCAACATCAATTGATATTTTCACATCACTGCATTCTCAGTAACTGCAGGAACTGTTTTTGAATCGGATCGTCACTGGGGATGAAAAATGGGTCCTCTATAACAATATTAAGTGTCGACATCAGTGGCTTAGCCATGAAACAAAGCCCGAATCTCAGCCAAGGAATGGACTCCATCCAAAGAAAATTTTGCTATGTGTTTGGTGGGATATGCAAGGAATTATTCATTTTGAGCTTCTGCCAGATAACCAAACAATCACAGCTGAAGTCTACTGCCAACAACTTCAATGATTGAAGATGGCATTACAAAAAAAATGTCCTGCATTAATTAATCGAGGTGTTCTTTTCCACCAAGATAACACGTGCCCTCACACTGCTCGAATCACCACTGCTCAATTGGAGGCATTTCGTTGGGAAAAAATGCCTCATCCACCTTTTTCTCCAGACATTGCACCTTCAGACTACCACTTATTCAGAAGTTTGCAACACCACCTAGATGGACAAAAGTTGCAATCCAGTAAAGCTATCGAAAATGAAGTAATTGCTTTTTTTAACTCAAAACCAAGGGATTTCTTCAAACATGGCATAAAAAACTTTTCTACAGGTGGGAGGAGGTTATAGAAAAAGAGGGGAATTATATTGATGATTAATTTGTCATTGTCATTTAATTTTTGTTCTGAATGAACTAAAAAATTGAGCAGAATATATGTTACAACCTTATACATACTGTATACCAGTAGCTATATATTTTCTCAGTGCTGTAACAAGGGCGAGGCGAGTGAGGCACTTGCCTCGGATACACAAACCTGAGGGGTGCAGAAAAACTAAATAAAATATGTATCTACTATCCCAAGCACACCATGCCATTAGGGAAAGGGCGCATTTCTATAAATTTTCAGTACTTTTCAGTACTTTATTTTCTGTTTTCCATGCATATTATTCAATCAGCAGTTTTCCAAACCAAATATTGCAAATCAGAAAACAGGATTTAATGAGTGGAAAAACTTAAACCATATTGTAGAACATGAAAATTCAACTAATCATGAAAATTTCTATAAATGGAAATCCCTACAAAAAAGACTATTGTGTGGACAATGTATCGACGATGCACTACTTTTCAGTACTTTATTTTCTGTTTTCCATGCATATTATTCAATCAGCAGTTTTCCAAACCAAATATTGCAAATCAGAAAACAGGATTTAATGAGTGGAAAAACTTAAACCATATTGTAGAACATGAAAATTCAACTAATCATGAAAATTTCTATAAATGGAAATCCCTACAAAAAAGACTATTGTGTGGACAATGTATCGACGATGCACTACAGAAAGCTATTGAAACTGATAAACAAAAATGGAGACATATTCTGAAAATAGTTCTTGATGCTGTGATGTTTTGTGCCAAAAACAATTTACCACTTACAGGATCGTGTAGTGTTATAGGAATAGGGGGGCGCAATTTTATGATCTTGCCTTGGGCGCAAAATTAGCTAGTTACGGGTTTGTATTTTCTTACTGGTTAATCGAATCATGTATCAACCAATTACCAACATTATACGTAATGTATCCAAAACACTGGAAACATTGTATTTTTGGGTGGTGAAGTGCAATTGCATTATAGTGTACAACATAATTAATAAGCTTCATATCTAATAGGACAATGTACCAGTATGTTCCAACAACCAAGAAAAATTAGCAAATACAATGTATTATCAAAAATATGGCTAGCCTAGTTAGCCTATGATATAAATTGTCAAGAAGATACACAATACATTTAAATAAATGTATGATACCCTACAAAATTCAGAAACAAGCAACACTGAGTTGGCCCTATGATTGATAGTGTAGCTAATGAGATTAATGGAACCATTACTCCACAAACTGATCAAATATAGGAAATACTATACAATATTTAGTGTTAGTGACAGGGATGCAGGCCCAAGTAAGGTTGAGCCTAAGCCTAGTGTTAGTGATAAGGATGCAGGTCCAAGTAAAATTAGGCCTGATGATTTTGCTTAAATTTGGTTTATAGAATGGTCTATGCTAGTAAGTACAAAATTTCAAATATCAGTTCAATCGGAGTTATGGTTCAAAAGTTATGCTCCCCCTTGGGGGGGTGGGGGGGGGGGGGGGGGGGGGTGAAAACTGTACATATTGAAACCACCATAACTCAGTCCCTAATTGACATAGAACAGTGATTTAAAGTATTTATGAAAGGTAATTGCACACAACAAATTAGCATAAGTAGAAAAAATTGCTAAAATTAACAGAAAAAAGTTATGCCCTAAATTACAGATTTTTTAAAGTTTTCATATATACAAAAAATGAGTTTCAACCTTATTCTATCAATATATGAAAAGAAATGTGTGTGTATTTGCACATAAAATAGGTATTTACAGATTTCAAAATGGCTACTTTTACTGAGAAGACTAATTTTTACAAATTCATGTAAGCTGTTAGGTAATTAATACATTGCAATTTACGCATGGTGCAATAATTCTTAATGCTAATAATCTATACCTATCTAAGCTTATATATAGTTAATTTTCAACAGATTTTTATCCTAGTTTTGGTTCCAAACTCCCACTAAGTTCTTGAACTTGCTTTGGATTGAAGGAGTAAATAATCTTAACACCAGGCTTGATATTTGGTGTCATCATGATAGAAATCATATCACTTTGTTTTATCCAGCAAACATCCTCTTTCATCGGAAAATAATACTGAGCGGTAGATCCTGATGAGGTGAGGAAACTGATTTTATAATCACCATATTCTTCTGAAGTGTCTAAAATAATTCCAAACCAAACTTTATCATCATATTTACAGGCAACATACTGGCCAATTTGATACTCATCTTTTTCAACTAGTTGACTGTCTTTATCTGGTTCAGCTCTAGTACTTATTCTAAACAATTTACAATTATCAGAATCAGATGTCTGATAAGTTTGTATTAGGTTTTCTGATTCTGGTACAATCCTGTGGAAACCCTGTGTACCTTTAACATGTAAAGCTTCATTAAACCTACTAGAAAGATTGAATTTATCTGCATGAACCTTCTCCTTTGTAACATACAAACAAATAATTGAATTAAAGTTTTGAATGCAAAAATCATAGAAAGCTCTTGGTGTTAGAATATGACCAGTACTAATATGTTGCAAACTAGCCTTTGCTACAACTCTTTTAATAGTTCCTCCAATACCATCACAAGCATTTTTCCCATGACTTGTGGCAAAGAAATTCCACTCAGCCTTCACACCAAAATCCTGCTCATAATAGCGTAGATTGCTGAAATTATATTTGTTTTTGTATTGGCCTCCACACCCATCAGAGAAATAAATTACTTTTTGTACATTGGGGAATTTCTGTTTAATATCCTTCATTAAATATTGCTGAAAAGTGTGAACTGCTGATGTTGAGTGCTCAAGACAATCGCTAATAATACAGTAACTAGTATGAATTAATTCCTCATCCTTCATGTGATACACCACAAATGGATGGAGGGTCACCTGGTCATTTGTCCAGTGAAAACTTTGTGGTTCATCTTGAGTGATGAATAGTTTTCTGCAAAATCCCCTAGCACAAGTATTTCATCACAGTGAAGATTCTGTTTCATAGTCTTCAAATACTGACTCTGGCTTTTTACAATGAAGTGGTGCCTAGTAAGAGAAAAAATGTTTTCTGAAAGGTGTTCAATAAATTCATCTGGAGAAGCTATATGAGTTTCCAATGTCGATCTATCTGTATTAGTCCACTGAACATATTCAACAGAATCTCTGCTTGTCAAGGAAGGTATAGTATTTAGGAAATTAAATATACCTATGCTACCAGGACATTCTCGACATCCATGTAGAAGAATTTATATCACAAACACTTTTTTCCATAAGTGTGTAATAGGTTAAGTTTTTCTCTGCAATTGCTGATACCATGAGTTTAGGATTCTGGTGGTGGGTGCAAACACAAACTGAGTGGGTTCCTTCGCCTCCAGCAATTACACACCATTTAGGCCTCAGATTGGCAAAGGTAGAAAACCCTATGCTATTATCATTGTTTTCTTTATATTTTGAATATAATTCTTTTAAATTTCCAAGTAACAGACGTTTTTGCTTGTACTCTTTTTCACCATCTTTATTTCTTATGCTAACACAATCAGATTTCCCTGCACACAAATGACTGACTGACTTCATCTTCGTAGAATTCCTTTATTTCAGAGATTATATTTTCAGTTAGTTTTCTTCCTTTACTGTAGATAGGAATCTGTGGCATAATACCAAATGTATGTTTCAAATGTCTGGCTTTGTCAACTTTGTCAACCATGTATCTGGTTGCACCAAACAAATCCATTGTCCTAGAAATAGGAAATGGTGAGTGTGTAAGTATCTGAAGCCTCCTTTTGTATGATGATGTGGATTTGAAGTCTTGTACAAGATCACTCATGAGGTTTTCATATCTATAAAAAAAAAAAAAAAAAAAATTACTGTACAATATTAAGGATGTAAGTACATGATTTATATTATTCAAGAATTAAGGAAGTACTGTACTTCATGAATTTGAACATATACCAGTATATTTAGTATTTGGGATGATGTCACATTTTAGGAAATATAGTTAATGTCTACATATATATCCAAACATGACAACCTGTAATACTGTACCTATATACAGATATTTACATACATTAATAGTTCAAAGTCATCTCATTAATTATTTTTAGTTTCTTACCTCTCCAAATCTGCTTCTTTGAGATGCTGTTTACTCAGTAGCTCACCAACATCTTTAACTTCAGTGGCAAATGCAGTTTCCAACTTCCTCTTGAGAGAGGTTGAAGCTTTTTATATTTTTGTGAAACTGCCTTTGATCTGCTTCCACTGCTCAGGGGATCTGAAAAATATTTGAAATACAATTAATTAATAAATATAAGTATGACATATCTAGTGGCAACAATCTGAATTTCTGAACTGAAGTATATTTTTTAGATAATTTCATATATATGTATTAGGTATAAGACAACTATATCTGAATTAAATTTCAGCTGACAGTATAAAAATGCATTATCTGTACACAAATTAATAGCTAGTTACTTACGTAATTTCACTGGGGTAACATGAAGTTGCTCCAAAGTTGCATTAAGATCTTCTCATTGAATATCTTTATCTGTTTCAGTACATTTTCTTGGAATTTTTTCTGGGGATATGTCAGGTGAAGTAGTCGTACTTTCAGTACTACTAGTTATTGCTTCTGGCAGTCTGAATAATTCTTCAGGTTTTGCGTGTTTATTAATTAATTTCAGACAATTTATACAAACTTCTGATTCATCACTGAATTATATTTAGGGTCACTATTTTCAACAACAAGCTTTGGAAGTGGCCTCAAGTTTCGCAGAATAGGCTTTTTGTGCAGTTCAAAAGGGTTGCAACAGCGCTTGTTATAGCTTTTGTGTGTAGACATTTTCATCAAACACTTTTACTTATTTAAAATACTATGTGTACAGGTACATAAATCTGTTCAAAATGAAAAAAAATATATACATTAAATGAGAACACAGTGAATGCTCTGTGCATCACAGAAAACAAAATAAAGATCTCTCTAGTTAGGCAATAGTTATCCTGGGTAGGATTGCCACTTTTTTAATGTCCATATGGGATTTTTTGTCCAACCAATTTACCCAACAATCGAATGGGGGAAGATATTTTATGGTAGGTACTAGTGTTTTATGTTTAGTTCTTAGGATCACTAGTTTAACACATATGTATTTACATTTTTAACAAGTACACCAATCTATATACCAGAAGTCAATACACACATATTTCCTTTCATATATTGATAGAATAAGGTTGAAACTCATTTTTTGTATATATGAAAATTTTAAAAAATCTGTAATTTAAGGGGGGCAGGACCCCTTCAAATGAAATGGAATAAAGTGTTGTAACTTTTTCTGTTAATTTTAGCCATTTTTTCTGATGATAATTTGTTGTGTGCAATGACCTTTCATACACACTTTAAATCACTGTTCTATGTCAATTAGGGACTGAGTTATGGTGGTTTGAAAATTTCCAGTTTTTGTCTCTCTCCCCCCCCCCCTCAAAATAGGGGGGAACATAACTTTTGAACCATAACTCCGATTGAGCTGATATTTGAAATTTGGTACTTACTAGCATAGACCATTCTATAAACCAAATTTAAGCAAAATCTATGAGGGTATGGTGCACTTTTCCTTTTTTTTGCATGATTTGTCATGGAATGAGCCAGGTCAGTCAAGGAATAGGATTAGAGAAAATAGTAACCATGTGGGTAGCAACTAATACAGGTTTCAAATATTTGGTAACTTAAATGAAGCAGTACAGTGTGAATTTATGATGGTTGGGGACTCTACCATTAGGAAACAGGATAATGAATTTTGCAATAAGGGAAGGAAACCTGTAGAAGAATATATATTCCAGTAATACTTCTTTCTAAAGTCAATGAGGTAGTGAAGAAGTTGCCTGAAAGTTGAGGTAAAATTATAGTTCATGTATGTATAAATGATTTAACAAGCAAAGATAAAAAAGGTAAATTAAGTTAAACAGACATTCTGAAGAGGTTAGACATAGGTACAGAGAATGAACTGATTGAAACTTTAAAAAATAGGTAGAGCAAGTGTTATGCAGTGTGCATTTTACCAAGGGTCAGGGTAAGCACAGAATTTACGAGTAGAATTTTAGCCTTAAATTAAAAAGTAAAGATGCTGTATAGTGAAGGGGTTCACAGTCCATAGATTTGTGATATATGCTAACTGCTTTATATGGGAGACTTTTAGAGAACAATCTGAGTTCTATGGGGTTTTGAAAGATAACTTTAGATTAACAGAGGGCATAAAGCATCAGGGTACATGTAAAAGTTAATATTGTTAGGGTTTTAAAGACAATGTATGTCAGGAATAGGCATATCAACTAGCTATCTAGCCAAAAGTAGTGAACCAGTTAAAACTGAGGGGGTTGAAGTGTTTTTAAACAAATGTTTGGAGTCTCAGGAATAAGAAAAATGAATTATTTAGTTGTATAATTAGTGAAAATCTGGATATAATTTGTATTAGTGATACAGTTTTCTATGACACAAGACCAGGGTAGGGCCTAGGAGTTAAATGGCTATAACCAATATATTTTGAATCAGTATTTTTAATAATTATTTTAGCTCTGTTTTTACTGAAGAAAATTTGAATAACTTTGATTTTAATTCTTTAGATTCTGCAAACTCGGGCATTCTTGATAAGATTCTTATAAGGAATGATGTCGATAGGCAAGTGATTCATACAATGAAGTTGAATAAAGCTGCTGGACCTGATAATATATACCAATATGCTAGGATTCTCAGGGAAGTAGAGGCTAGCTTATCTGATGTACTAACTACTTTGTTTGCTAGGTCTATTAATTATACAGAGGTGATGAATGGAAAAAAGCAAATGTAGTAGGTACCCATTTACAAAAAGGGGTAGTTAAAAGATGTAGGAAATTATAGGCCTGTTAGTTTAACTTCATGAGAAAAGATACTAGAAAGAATTATAAATAATAGTATTAAAGATCATTTGGAAAATTTTAATCTTATTCAAAGTTCTCAACATGGATTAAGCTCAGGAAGGTCTTGTTTGTCTAATCTCTTGGACTTTTTAGTTTGTAACTGATCAGGTAGATAATTATAATTAATGGAAATGATGCAGATGTTACTTATTTGAATTTTAGTAAGTCATTTGACAAGGTTCCACATATGAGACTTCTACATAACTTAAAAGCTCATGGGATATCAGGGTCAGTTATAAATTGGGTAGAAAAATGGTTAGAAGACAGAGAATAATTCAAAATGGTCATGAATCTGGGTGCCAGAAAGTGAAAAGTAGTTGCCCGTTACAAATATAGAAAATTTTTATAAACTACAAAAAGATCTTGAGAGATTAGTTGCCTGGGTTAGTAAATGGCAGATGGAATTCAATGTTCAAAAATGCAAACTCATCCATTTTGGTAAAAATAATGAAAACATTAATTTATTTGAGATGCAAGGAAACTAGTTAGAGGGTGCTAGACAGGAAAAAGATCTTCACATTATAGTTAGAAGCCTATTATCTAAAATTTTCTAAGCTTAGAGGCTAGAAATAAGGCAAATAAAATGCTGGGTATTATTAAGAGAAATGTTAGTTACAAGAGTAAGTCAGTCATCTGTAAATTATATAATTCTTATGTTAGGCTTCACTTAGAATACTGCATTCAAGCTTGGTCCCCTCACCATAGATATGATATTGATATACTTGAAGGTGCGCAATGTAGGGCAACCAAACTTATTCCTAACCTAAGAAGACTGGAATACAGGGAAAGAGTAAAGGAACTAGGTATGTTTAGCTTTGAGAGCTGTTTTTTTGAGGAGGAGATATAATACAGATGCAACTTTTTCTGATTAGAAGCTGATGAAAAATTCAAGGGAAAATTAGAAAACTGACTTGTAGACTTGATCTACAAAAATACTTTTTCAGTCATAGAGTAAGTAGTAGATTTTTGAATGACTTGCCATATGATGTAGGTAGTAAATAGTAGCTCCTTAGTTAGTTTTAAGAAAAATTTGGATATTTTCATGAATGAAAGTTTATAGATTATAAATAGCATATATTTTTAGCTTAAGTTGTGTAGGGTGCTTTGGTAGCTCTGTAAGTACTTTTATGTTAATCAGCTGACTTGAGATTGACATTTGCAAAATGTTGTTATAAAATATAGTTCATGACTTGGATAATGTCAAGAGGCCCACCCAAGTGGCTTCATGTTTTCTAAATGAAATGTAATGATTAATAGTCTTATTAAATGATCAATTTGCATAATTTTTCCCATTTTTGAAAGGATTTAGAGCCAGACTGCATAATCTACTTGAATTTTCCATCACTTCATGCAAGGATCTTTTCCACAAAACTCTCTGCAAATCTTTTCTATTCAGACAGAGTTCAGAAAGAGTGTCCATAACTTGGTAACATGTTAAATTAGGTTACAGTAAGTTGATTAGGGTTAGATGGTTCAGTTAGTAATTTGGACCCTATGGACTATGTCTCTGAATAATATCTAGATAGTAATGTTTTACCAAACTCTCATGCCCAATGTATTAGGAAGAGGTTTAACTGAAACTATGGTAAAGCTTTACTATCTAGACAAGGGGTTCTTAACCTTTGGGTCGTGACCCAAACTTGGGTCATTAAATTGTCATTTATCATTTATTTATGTTATCTCTAATCATTTTACCATTATTATTTATTTTATTAGCTATCACGAGTGAACTGTTTGAAGGCATTGGTCACTGAGCTAGCCCTGAGACCAGAATTTGGATTGCAGCCTAAAAAGGTTATGAACCCCTGATCTAGACAAGTTTTCAGTGACAGAATCCATACCCAGGGCACTAATTATTAACCTAACCTAATTTAACATATTACCAAGCTATTATGGACTCTGTCTCTAAACACTGTTTGAATTGTAAAGTTTTCCCAAAATTACTTGCCCTCATTGCGTAAGTTGAGAATTTTAGTACTTTCCTGTTATCCTGAACCCCAACAATTGGTTAGGTTTAGTTGTACAATATTTTCATTAAAACTAACGAAAATATTATAACTTAACCTAACCAATCATCAATATATATATATATATATATATATATATATATATATATATATATATATATATATATATAAATAAAATTTGGTTCTACATAATTTAGGACTGTCACATTATATGTTAGAATTTAAGACCATAAAAGCAAGGATATCCTAGGGTCTTAGTACCATCCTTAGAGGATTAAAAACAAAAGTAACCATATTTTCAATTATTTAGTGGAACAATGTATTTCCAAACCATGTTGCATTAGAACTATTTTAAGCGAGACATTTGCAATTTGAAAAGTGAAAATTTTCCAAAAATGGGTGTGTTGCACAAGAATTTGGCAGATTGTGCAGTCTGGACTCTTGAGTTCTTACACTTCTATTTTTGGAGTCACTCCACTCTTCTTTTCATAATCTTAGCATCAATCCTGCCAATGATGCAAAGTGGGAATGATGTGAAAATGTGATATTTTCAAAAGGGTTACAACACTATTATGCAGGGCCAAAATACAGAATCCAGAACAATATAATGACAGAACTGTATTCATTATATTTGAATAGCTATAGAAATGTGTGGTAGGCCAATCTAACCTAGGCCTACCTCAAATTCAATATGATACTGATCAAGGCCGATTTTGTTTTAGTAAATACAAATGACAATTTCAGTTAAGGACCTAGCCACTAAAGGTGAAAATCTGAAGAATAACGAGAATAGGTCTAGCTGTAAAAAGTTATTATAGTTTATTTATGCTACAATATATGGAAGACCCTGAAAATCAATAACTTGGCATACAGTATTTTAATTTCAGATTAAAAAGGCAGTGCAGTTTTCCAACTTTACTGAAGTTGAAGTACAGGTTGTTTAAAAAGAAACGCAACCCATTGGCGAATGCGTATATCATTATAATAATAATAACCTACCCATTTCTTTTCTATTTTGGGTTGCGTTTCTTTTTGAACATCCCGTACTTATAATGTAGGGTGTCTCTGACAATCTGGGAGGAAGATAAAGATAAAGTCTAGATTAGCTTATTGCTACCCCAGCTACGGTAGGCTTGCATTTAATAATAGTCACTGATAAGTTCCTGTGGCTAGGCCTAGAATTTACTAACTGTCTAACAGCTACATCTAACCGCTTTCTAATAATGTTCGGCAATTTACAGAAACCCAAACTCCCGTGCGCAGACGAATTGCACTATCCGACGAAGGGGACACTTGGCAAGACAAGCCTAGCCTATCTTAATTTTAGCTATCTGGACCAGTACGATACTTTATTATATTTTTAATTAAATTAGTTAATTTTGAAAGAAAGTAAAATGTGGCTCACCCTTGGGTTTGTCCACTTATAATACTGAAATTAAAGTAAATTACAAGAAACTGCCATAAAAATGCCTTCCATTTTAACTGCTTAGTTTTAGGACAAACAACCTTGTTCGCTTCGAAATCGCGCCCAATTCTACTTCGAACCGATTGGAAAACGTTAAACAGTGTGATAACATTCAAAATGTCCATTTTTAACTACTTGAAATAAGTCTCACTTGATATCTAAAGATTTCAGATTTGTTCGCACATCGTCTGTTAAAGATTTAGAATCATTGAGCGAAAGAAAGGCAATAACCCTAAACGCTTTATGCGGAAAGAAAGACTGAAAAACTGGATTGCTCCGAGGCAAAGACCTCAGCTGATGAACAGCTGGAACTCGAAATATTACGACTGAGAACTGAGGGGAAATATGACTCATCGACTCAATAACTCAAACTCGCAGACTGGAACCACTTTTCAACGAGGTCATAAAGGTAACAGCGTGTCATATATATATATATTGAGAGAGAGAGAGAGAGAGATTCTATTTCTTAAACAAATTCACTAAAACATAAACGCCTTTTGACATCTAATAAAGAGACTCAAGAAGTTTATATTAATTAATAATGATAAATGTAAATTTAATTATTAATTACAATTAATTATAAATGTAAATTTAAGTAATAATTATAATTAATTATAAATGTAAATATAATTATTAAATATAAATAATTAATTATAAATGCAAATTGAATTATTAATCATAAATAATTAATTATATAGGTAAATTAATTATATAGGTATAGGTATTAATTACATAGGTAAATTTTTTACATTTATAAATAATTAATTATAAATGTAAATTTAATTATTAATTATTACGAATGTGTTGAAGACTTTGTCTAACTTTTCTTCAAACATGTTTGTGGAAGTACTGTTTAGGAGTTGAGGCAGTGGTGGCATTCAGCCGGTTCGTGCGAACCGGTTCCTAAAATTTCTCGAGTTCGATTTGGAGGCGATTTGGAAATATTTAAAAGGAAATTAAATAAAGAATTTCAATAAAAACATTTTTTAGTTTTCATTTCTGACACGGAAGGGAGAGGAGAAAGGGGGAAGGGGAGGGGAGGGGAGGGCGAACCGGTTCTTAAAATTTTTGAATTCCACCACTGAGTTGAGGTTGCAAATTATTTCATGTTTGCTGTTTTGCACAAATGAAGATACATCACATACTTCTTCTATGTCTTTTTGTTAATTTAAAATAAACAATTATTAATTAATTAAAAAGATCACCCGAAGATCAGGGCCACCAGCCTTCTTTAGTTAGCCTTATAAGCAGTGGTGGAATTCAAAAATTTTAAGAACCGGTTCGCCCTCCCCTCCCCTCCCCTTCCCCCCTTCTCCTCTCCCTTCCGTGTCAGAAATGAAAACTAAAAAAAAAATGTTTTTATTGAAATTCTTTATTTAATTTCCTTTTAAATATTTCCAAATCACCTCCAAATCGAACTCGAGAAATTTTAGGAACCGGTTCGCACGAACCGGTGAGAACCGGCTGAATGCCACCACTGCTTATAAGGCTAACTAACAAAAATATCACGACCTAACCTAACCAATCGTTAGGTCAACTGTACGCCCTTGACGATTGGTTAGGTTAGGTCGTGATATTTTTGTTAGTTAGCCTTATAAAGCTAACTAAAGAAGACTCGGGGCCCTGATCTTCAGGTGATCCAATTAAAATAATAAATGTAAATAAATGAGTATATAGTACTTCCATAGATATGTTTAAAGATAAGCTAAACAAGGTAATAATAATTGATAATTAATTGATTAAACTTAAATATGTAATTATCATAACGTGTGAATTTGGTTATGAGTGGTTGCGGTTGCAAATCATTTATGCTCATGTAGATTTTTAAGAGATGTAATATTTTTATTATTATTATTATCATATCAAACCTTTCTTGGATACCATATATATATATATATATATATATATATATATATATATTATATAATATATATATATATATACACAAAGGTGGGCAGGACCGAGTTCCAAAAGGACCGAACTCCAGGAACTCGGTCCTTTTAAGGACCGTGAGCGGGAAAGTCGGTCCTTTTCTCAGTGAGGACCGAAATGAGGAGCGACGGTCCATTTTTAAGCAATTCCGGACGGTCTTTTTTAGTGATTGAAGGACTTGTTCATCAAGTTTAACACGCCTATCCCATCCAGTGCCGCCGTGGAGAGGCTCTTCTCCTTGGGGAAGGACGTCCTCAAGCCGAAAAGGTCAGGGCTCAGTGACAGCCATTTTGAAATGCCAGTCTTCTTGAAGGGAAACTCAAGTATTTAACTTAATAACTTTTTTTCATCATTTATGTATTGTATTAATTATAATTTACATTAATAAAATTAAAGATTTCCGGTGTCTTTAATTTCATTTTTCATTTTAATCAAATTTTTCACTTATATTATATATAAGGACCGAGGACCGAGTAGTTCCTAGGTCCTATCTTCAGAAAGGACCGGGACCGTCGGTCCAGTTTGAGGCAAGGACCGGGACCGGGACCGTCGGTCCTTTTTGAGGCCCGGGTGCCCACCTTTGTGTGTATATATATATATACTGTATATATATATATATCATTCATGCAGATGTATGGAAGAAGGGAAAATAAAAAGTTCACTAAAGTAAGAAAGGAAAACCAGCGTTTCCCAGATTATTAATATTATTATTTGTTTAGATTGTAAATTTTCTTTTACAATTTTTGGGCATCTTAGAAAAATATATATTTACTTACTAGAAATATTAAATATTGTAGTTTCGGTAAACGGGTCATTTACAAATATAAAACTTCTAAAAAAAACATGAAAAAAATAGTAATTGGTAATATTTTGTTTTTCTCTGAATACTTTTTTCCTTTTTGGTGACAATAATACAATAATTTCATGATAAAAATCTAGTTATTACTAACGAGTAATTTTTTTATGCATTTCTTGGAATATTTTTTTTTTGTTTCTACGCGAACTTATTTCCGAAACTATGCATAGTACAAGATAGGGACTTATTAATAACAATTAGTATACCTTAAATTTAATAACAAACAAGCATTTAGAATTCAGCGTAAAAAAAGATATTAAGTCACTCGGAGTAATGAACACTAATCAAGAAAATTTGGATTTAAAAAAAAAAAAAAAAGCACCCCACTCCGCAAAATGTAAATAAATTTCATTGAAAAACTTACTTTCCTTCTGGTAGATCGGGAAAATGGACTCCAATGTCATTTAAACTTGGAATGCTTGCCTTACTTTCAGGTGCTGAGTCGATGAAACCTGCTCAAAATTATAAGATCCAGTTACGAATGGGAATTTGAGGCTATTCTATATTCACTACCAAACCAGCGTGTGTGTGTGTGTGTGTATATATAATTTTGGGGTTCTTTAACCCCAAAAATACATACACACACAAAAAAAAATTTGCTTATATATGCATTGGTGTTATAGTTTGGTAGCTTAAATTACGTTGTTATATATATATATACGAATCCATCGGCCCCGAGTTCGAGACCGGACGGCAGCAGGCGCGCAGCAAAACCCAACTGTTCATCCTTCCACAGAATAAAGAAAGTGGTTGGTAGATAAATGGGTACCCTAGGTGGCCTAGTGGTTAAGACGCTGGGCTGCTGATGGGGCGTGGTTCGGATTCCACGTTAAACTGTAGGTCTAAGGTGGAGTGAAAAGCTTAACCTTCGTCAGAATGAACAATTCGGGCGGAAGCTAACCAAAGGTTAACCAAAGGTGTGTATATGAACCAATAAATTTTATTGGTGAAAACAAATATTGGTTATTATTATTACAATAATTTTAACATAGGACATACAATTTCCCAATTAGACTATTGATATTTATTTTACCAGCTTAATTTGACTCTTAAGTTTTAGGCTTTACTGGGCTCTCACATTAATTAGAGAGAAAGCATATCACTTCATAGTTAATTATGATTATGTAATATATATAAATACTATCTATAAGTCTAATAGGTTTAGGACACACGAACGAACCTCTACTTGAAATGAGAAATTATATATATATATATATATATGCGGTTTATGAGTGTTTATTTATTAAAATAAAATAAAATAATTTTTTTTTAAGAACAGGGTTTAATTTATTTTGTAATTTTAAGCCTACAAAACAAAAATAGGTGAGTTTTGAGATGGAGACAATGTGAATTGAGAAATGAGACCTATTTTTGTTACTCATCTAGTAGTAAGTACTAGTATCATCAAGTATCTTGATGAATTTCGAAATATTTAATTTAATAATTTTTTTATTCAGTTATTTGTAAATAAAAATAGACCATGTCTATTTATTTGTGTCTTTCAGTTTTAATAATTTTAACTCTTTTTTAACATATTCAAAGCCAAAGACGAGAATTCTCGTCTTTTGGCACAGATCAGTTGACCGCCAAAGGCGAGAAATCTCGTTTTGAATGTTTACATGACGAGCTTTATTCTGGTATATTTTGTTTAGAGATATCTTTAGTTTTAATTTTTGTTTACATTTTTGGTGAGACCCTGTAGTTGGGTAAAAACTTGCTAAAATGCTGCCGGTGGCTGGTTATCTTCTTAAAGAGAGGTGGCGGTGAATGTGTTAAAGAACGCAATGGTATGGTAAAAAAAAACACCTGGTATCAGGTAAAATTCATACTGTTTGTTTTTCAATAGTAAAAATACTCTCTAATACTTTGTTAACAGAATTTTCCTATGCGAGACTGCAATACATCATATGAGACCCTCCTAAGATAGAAGTGGCTATGCGACAAATGTAAAAAAAAACACTAGAAAACGCAGTTAAACGTTGTGCCAATTTAACAGTTGGGAGGGCCTCATATAAGGAAGAGTATGATATAGTATGAGTGTAAAAGAGTATAAAAAGTATAAAAGTATGATACAGTGTTAATAAAACCCGTTTAGGGACTCTAACTCAACGTTTTAACATTATAGCAACGCTCTTTCAACTCTTATTTATGTTTAAAGGTTTTAAAATCTAATAATGGGATTATTTATTATTAATTAAGTTATAGACATTAAAAACTATAAAATTTAATTCTGTATTTATTTATTTAATTTATTAATTTAATATATATAAAAAATTTTATTAAAAAATTATATATTTTTAATTTGTGGGAATATTGTGTATAAGTCTAAGGGAATTACAACACAAATTTCACTATATCGTTAAAAAAAATATACTCGTGTGTGTGTATATAACGGGTGTGCCATAAAAAAGGGTACATTTTAAAAAGGCTATAAAATCAACATTTGTCATTTAATTTTAATAAAACTTCTACATAATAAAACATATGTATTTATCTATATGCAAACAAGTTTTCAGACTAAAATATAAAATAATTCAAATTCTATCAACATTTAACGAAAGAGTATGATTTTTCTACTTAACATGCAAAAATTATTAAACCTTTTTAATATTTTTTTATAAAAATAATTTTTAACGTAAAATTTGCCTGAAATTATTAAAAATATTGTTCGAAATACTTTCCTTCCATTTCAATAACTTTTTTATTCTTGGCCGGAATATGGGAGAACTTAGCAGAGCGAGTCTACAGGACTAGGATAAAAGATGTCGCTCATTTACGCGAGATCATCATTCAAAAATGGAAAGAGCTTTCACAGGAACAAGTAAATCGAACCATAGATGAATTCCGGCCAAGAATAAAAAAAAGTTATTGAAATAGAAGGAAAGCATTTCGAACAATTTTTTTAATAATTTCAGGTAAATTTTACGTCAAAAATTAGTTTTATAAAAAATATTAAAAAGGTTTAATAATTTTTGCATGTTAAGTAGAAAAAATCATACTCTTTCGTTAAATGTTGAGATAATTTGAATTATTTTATATTTTAGTCTAAAAACTTGTTTTACATATAGATAAATACATATGTTTTATTATGTAGAAGTTTTATTAAAATTAAATGACAAATGTTGATTTTATAGCCTTTTTAAAATGTACCCTTTTTTACGGCACACCCGATATATATATATATATATATATATATATATATATATAATATATATATATATATATATATATATATATATATATATATATATATATATGTTACTGTAAAAGCCCGACGAGTAGTAAATCTTGACATTTACCATGTCATCTGGTAAATGTCCGAAAAACAAGTGAAATTTTACTTATTTCGGACTTTTACCAAATCTACATGGTAATGTCAAGATTTACCATCAGAAGTTGCAAAAGCCAGGATTGAAGAGAAATTACCTAACCTAACCTAACTAAAAGATGTTTGTGCAAGGCCTCTGGCCTTATATGCAATTCAAAGTGCCACAACAGTTCACCATGCTGTAATAAATGAATTCATTTTTTTTGTGCAAGAATTTTTCGCGTTTTTAAGTTGCTAGTATATTTAAATAAATGTTTTTTTTCCCAGTTTTACTAATTTCTCTTCAATCCTGGCTTTTACAACTTCTGATGGTAAATCTTGACATTTACCATGTAGATTTGGTAAAAGTCCGAAATAAGTAAAATTTCACTTGTTTTTCGGACTTTTACCAGATGTACATGGTAAATGTCAAGATTTACCGGCAAATCTTAAGATTTACCACTCGTCGGGCTTTTACAGTGACATATATATATATATACAGGGTGAGTCAAAAGTAGCGCCCGATTTCTGTCAGTTGATTGTTAGTTTGCCATTTGTATTACAGTGTACAAGAAGGTAGAAATAAATGAATGACATGTTTATCTAACAATTTATTCGGGGGAAAATTATTACGGAACTGTAATCTGCAAGACAATTATTAACAACATGACTTCCCAGAAAGAATCTGACAGCCGAAAAAACAGAAATCGGGCGCTACTTTTGACTCACCCTGTACTATATAATATATATATATATATATATTATATATATATATATATATATATACAGTGTGTAGTAATAAATTGGCTAGAAGAGTGGTTGCGAGGCAGGAAACAGAGGGTGGTCGTTGATGGAGCGGAGTCGTGCTGGGCTAATGTAGCGAGTGGCGTTCCTCAGGGTTCTGTATTGGGCCCCTTGCTTTTTCTATATATATTAACGATTTAGATGTCGGCCTAGTCAGTACAGTTTCAAAGTTTGCGGATGACACGAAGCTGGGTGGTAGGGCGATTAATGACGAAGATAGAGGTAAAATTCAGGAAGATCTGAATAAAATCGTTGATTGGTCAGTCACATGGCAAATGAGATTTAACGTTGATAAGTGCAATTTTTGCATATAGGTTCGCGTAACGGTAAATTTGCGTATAGTATGTCAGGGAAAGATTTAACAAGCGTAGAGCAGGAAAAAGATTTAGGAGTTATAGTCACTGGTGATTTAAAAGTAGCGAAACAAAGTACAGCAGCGGTCAATAAGCGAACAAAGTGTTAGGTTTTATAGCTCGAAATTTTTAGTACAAATCGCGCGATATTATAGTTCCACTTTATAAATCATTAGTTAGACCCCATTTGGAGTACGCGGTCCAATTTGGAATCCGTATATGCGCAAAGATATAGACAAAATCGAAAGAGTTCAAAGACGAGCAACTAAGATGATTCCGTCGCTTAGGTCAAAGTCGTACGAGGATAGGCTTAAGGAGTTAAAATTGACAACACTCGAGACCAGGAGGTTAAGGGGTGATCTAATCCAGGTTTTCAAAATTATGAATGGGTTCGATAACGTAGTAGAGATAGCTTTTTTCGAAATATCTCAATATAATAGGACTAGAAATAACGGGTGCAAGTTGACAAGTAGAAGGTTCGAGACAGCAGTTGCGAAAAACTTTTTTACGCATAGAATAGTAAATAGCTGGAATAGTTTGCCGGTAGAAGTAATTAGTAGCACGTCTATAAACATGTTTAAAAATCGATTAGACGCATATGTTGATAGAAAGGGTATAGTTTAAGGTAGTAAAATTAAGGCTTTCTGGGGATAGATCCCACAGCTCAACACAAGTGTTGTGGGATATAGGGAGGCAGCGTCTTGGGTTAGGGGATACTCTCTGTCCTTACACACCCCATTTAAAGAGATTCCTCTGCCGAGCGGTGCCCCCCATAGTACTGTGAGGTATTGAAAAACTCATGATCTTCACTTGCCCCACAAACACCTTTAAATGGGAGACCCAAAATGTGTGCACACACATTTCTACACTACTGTACAGTCTTTACAGCCACACCTACTCTTTTTCTCGTAAGTGTATATATTGTAATGTATATGATTGTAAATTTTGACTTGGTCCGCTATCGACATGGACCGTGACTTGATGGATACCGTAATGAAATTGACTGGATTCTTTGGATCCGATATATTTGCATGTCCTTTATAAATAGATATAGAGTGTAACATATTTGTGGATAGTAGTCTATTATGACTTGATCCTCTGGATCAGAGATTCTATCTTTAGTTTTAAATCGATAATTAATTAGTTTTAAATTGATAATTATTTAGTTTCGTAAAAATTGGTCGTTGCCAATTTACCGGCAGTTTTACATAAATTTCTTATGTTCTTGTGTTCGGAACCCACGTAAAATTGTAGGTCCCCTCCGCCACCACGGAGGACATACACAATACACGAACACAGTTAGGTAGACCAGCCATGAGTGGATCCTAGGGTCTTTGTTGGTCTGAAACATTATAACATTATAACATTATTATATACACACAGTGTATATATGTATATATATATATATAAATATATATATATATATATATTATATATATATATATATATATATATATATAATATATATATATATATATATAATATATATATATATATACATATATATATAAAGTCAATTAATTATTATAGATCATTTTCACGCTGATGTTAACAGCCAAAGAAAAAAATACATATTTCACTTCATGCGCGTATTTTCTGACGAAGGTTTGCTGACGACAATGTTTTCACACTTGTTAGTAAACTTTACTCGACTACCTCACTGTTCTTGATAGGTATGACGTAATTACAAATCTATAGTTAATTCTCGTGTATGACGGTTATTTTATGCCGTTACAGGAAACTTAAAACTATAATTTAATTAGACTTACTTGGGTTGACTAACAGAATGGCGGTGGAGTTGATTTTTTCTTCGCCGTTGGACACCTCACACCGGTAAAACCCGCGGTCATGTACTTCCAAATCTTTCATCGTTAACTTTCCACCATAGACAGTTTCTCCGGAACTTTGGAACTGATAGCTGGAACAAAGAGACACGAAATGATGTTAGCAAATCTATGGAGAGACGTAGTACTTCAGTAGTACTGACATCTCATGTAGCGGATGAAGAAAGAGATACGGTACGCGCAACTAAGTAAATAAATAAGTACACGTACCGTCGAGCAACGACCCGTCCTTTCTCTTCAATAACGGGAGCGTCGTTCTTGTACCACCTGAATCTGGTTGGGGAAGGATCTCCCGTCACTTCACACTTAAGTTTCACGGTGTTACGAGTGTCCTTCGTCAAGTTCGTTAGACGACGAAGAAATCGCATTGATTTGCCTGTGCCGTTGACCCTAAGAGAAAGGAAGCAACAAAACTATACTATAAAGACCATTTTTAAGAATTAAGCGAGAGAAATAAGTTTAAATTTATATTAACGAGTTAATAAATAAATTAACCGACTAAAGACAAGAATATTTTATTTAAAAAGTTAATATTAAAAATTTGTAGATAATTATTGAAGAGTTGTACTCATAAATTATAGAAAACAACCTTTTATCCGACCTCCAGATAACCGAGTTATTCGGTTATCCGACATCCAGATAACCGAGTTATTCGGTTATCCGACCTCCAGATAACCGAGTTATTCGGTTATCCGACCTCCAGATAACCGAGTTATTCGGTTATCCGACCTCCAGATAACCGAGTTATTCGGTTATCCGACCTCCAGATAAACGAGTTATTCGGTTATCCGACCTCCAGATAAACGAGTTATTCTGTTATCCGACCTCCAGATAAACGAGTTATTCGGTTATCCGACCTCCAGATAAACGAGTTATTCGGTTATCCGACCTCCAGATAAACGAGTTATTCGGTTATCCGACCTCCAGATAAACGAGTTATTCGGTTATCCGACCTCCAGATAAACGAGTTATTCGGTTATCCGACCTCCAGATAAACGAGTTATTCGGTTATCCGACCTCCAGATAACCGAGTTATTCGGTTATCCGACCTCCAGATAACCGAGTTATTCGGTTATCCGACCTCCAGATAACCGAGTTATTCAGTTATCCGACTTTTCCAATATAAGCCAAGATGTTCAGTTTTGGCTATCCGAACTTTGTAGTTCATGAATCGGTCACCAAGGAGCTGTATCCGCTGGCTGCGCATGTTCAGCTCGCTTCTTGTCGGGTGGTTAGTGCCCTTTACATTGTAATTGCAAAAAAAACCACTATACAGTATAACAACAGTGTGTAATTCTAGCAAACCTAGGTAATGAGGAAGAAAGAAGCTGTTGGATAAACAGTAACACAGGTATCCGACTTTTTCAGATATCCTGCCATCTCCAAGTCCCATTAGGGTCGGATAACAGGTCGTTTACTGCGCAACTCTGCCAAAGGTAAGCAAATTAAGTAAATAAAAATTCCCGAACTGCACAATACTTTCATGAAAGGTCTTCGCGGGACTCGGGGAAAAATACTACTCTACTCTCATTTAATTCTAGTCAATGAGAATTGATTAAACCGAGACTTATCCGAGCATAAACAAATCTGCTAAGCAGAAAGGACTCAGCTTTGGGACAGGGAAGCTATATTTTGGGGTCTCTTTGCTACTGACCCATTGCCCAAGGTGTGGTTCCATCATGAAAAAGAAAAACTATAGTGTTTGTCATTTACCACTACTTATTCGGACTATAGTGGGTTTAATTTTCCCAGAAGAGTTCCTTGTTCCTTGCACGGTCTGTGTGTAACATAAAGTATCTCAGGGTACCATTCTGAGTTGTAACATATGATATATATATATATATATATATATATATATATATATATATATATATATATATATATATACAGGGTGTCCCAAAAAAACTATATACTCTTTATAGCATCATATATTTTATAATTTAAAAAAAAACCAAACAATATATTGTTATAGCAATTGCCAATGAAAGGTAAATTAGTAATCTAAGTGATCAAAATGTTATAGCGAGTTGTTTGCATATAAAATTTAATTAACTACGCCAAGTGCTCAAAATGTTCTCCGACGGCATGAATGCACTTTTGAATGCGTCGACTAACTGATTCGCAGACATGGACTAATGTGGATGCTGTGATGGTCCTGCACTTTTCCCTAATTGCATCCTTAAGGTGTTCGAGTGTTGCGGGTCTTGTACCATAAACTGCATCCTTCAGGTAGCCCCACAAGTAAAAATCAAGTGGAGTCAAGTCCGGTGAACGTGGAGGATACTCAACGCTTCCTCTTCGTCCTATCCAACGGTTAGGCAACGTTTCATCGAAGTACCTTTTGACATCACAATGATAATGAGGGGGGGCTCCATCTTGTTGAAAGTAAAAGTCGTCGTTTCCAAACAACTTCCGAACTGCAGGTATAATTTCTGTCCGCAGCATGTCGAGATATGCGGCACCGGTAACTTTCCCATTAAAGAAAAATGGTCCAACCAAACCCCTGGATGATAAACCACACCATGCTGTTAATCCTGGTAAATTAACATGTTTATCCACGTAAACGTGTGGATTATCAAGTGACCAGTACCTGCAGTTGTGTCGATTTACTGTGCCATTCAGCTTGAAGGTAGCTTCATCAGACCACACGATTTTGTTGTATTGAAAGTGCATTCATGCCGCCGGAGAACATTTTGAGCACTTGGCGTAGTTAATTAAATTTTATATGCAAACAACTCGCTGTAACATTTTGATCACTTAGATTACTAATTTACCTTTCATTGGCAATTGCTATAACAATATATTGATTTTTTTTTAAATTATAAAATATATGATGCTATAAAGAGTATATAGTTTTTTTTGGGACACCCTATATATATATATGTGTGTGTGTGTTACAGGGAATCTGTGTAACTAGGGATTTCATGAAATCCCTGAAATGGTCAGGGATTTCACGTAAGGTAAGTCGTGATATTTTCGTTATTTTTAACGAAAACATCACGACTTAACCTTACATAAAATCCCTGAACATTTTAGGGATTTCATGAAATCCCTAGTTACACAGATTCCCTGTAACACACACACACACACACATATATATATCTATATATATATATATATATATATATATATACACACACACACACATATATATATATACACACACACACACACACACACACATATATATATATACACACACACACACACACACACACATATATATATATATATATATATATATACACCAACACACACACACACACACACACATATATATAACTTATAATTACTTGGCATTCAGTTATTCAGGTAGTAATTCCATGTACATAATTCTCTCTCTCTCTCTCTCTCTCTCTCTCTCTCTCTCTCTCTCTCTCTCTCTCTCTCTCTCTCTCTCTCTCTCTCTCTCTCTCTCTCTCTCTAGGTAGGATAGGAGAGTGGTCCGAAAAATGGCAAATGCCGTTTAACTTGGGTAAATGCAAAGTGATGCACATTGGCTACGCCAATCCCAAGTCGGACTACTCGATGTTGGGCAGTAATATCGAGGTGACTGATTTAGAAAAGGACTTGGGTGTGCTAATTAGCAGCGACCTTAAGTTTACGAAACAGTGTGTAGAGGTGGAAAAGAAAGCCCAGAAACTATTGGGTTATATCAGGAGGCAATTTCAGTTTCGGAACAAGGAGATTGCGCTCTCACTGTACAATTCCCTTGTTCGGCCGTACCTGGAGTATGCTGTGCAGTTCTGGTCGCCCACCCTCAGGAAAGATATTGAGAGGCTGGAGCGAGTGCAGGCGAGGGCCACAAAGTTAATCCCTTCCGTTAGGCATATGGGCTACAATCGACGGTTACGCGCCCTGAACTTGTTTTCGCTTGAAACTCGGAGGCTGCGCGGTCAACTGATCGAGGTTTTCAAGCTCTTACGAGGGTTCAACGATGTCGATTTTAGAAGTATGTTTAGTTTAAATGATAACCCAACTCGCAACAATGGTTGGAAGTTGGATTTGAAACGGTTTAGGACTAGTGTGTGTGGGAATTACTTTACGTATAAGATCTGTGACACATGGAACAGGTTACCTTCGGAAGTTGTGAACAGTTCCTCTGTGGATCAGTTCAAGAAAAGGTTAGACGAAATCTTGCACACTATTTGAGTGTGTAAAGACATTTAGGACCTCAGTCTGCGGAAATTTCTTTTCCTATAAAATAGTTAATATCTGGAACCAACTTCCCTCAGAGGTTGTTTCCAGTCAAAGTGTAAATCTGTTTAAAAATAGGCTAGACAAAGTACTAAACACACTCATAGTTTAAGATTAAAACCTCAGAAAACTCTGCAGGAGTTCGCTTGCTCGGTGTCTCTGTGAGCAAGCTAAATATAGAGCTATTTATATATTCTCCACTTTCCTGTAAAATTTCCTTGGCTACTTTTCCAGGGTCAAGGTATTTTCTTCAACCTTTTTTCCGTACCTGCCTCTGGCAGGGAGGGAGCGGAGGGTGGGAGAGAGCCTTCTACTTTACTATCCAGTTTTCTACTACTGCTAGGATAGTTGAAAGAAAAATAAACTTTTACAAAATTTTCCCTGGCTCCCATTGCCATTGGTACCTCCTCGGTATGGGCCGCAAGGCCTTTTGAGGTACTTCTTTTCCTTGTAACTCCTTGTAACTCTCTCATATATATATATAATTTTAGCTCTTGGTTCAAGAGAACCTCAATTTATTTATTTGATAAAATAAATAGGAGAACCAATGGTGTTATCATAATACTACTATAATTTAGCAACTGTGTGTGTGTGTGTGTGTGTGTGTGTGTGTGTGTGTGTGTGTGTCCGCAGAAAAAACTTTTACGTTTCTGAACCGATTTCGACCAAACTTCGTATGGTGGATAATGAACGAAAATATATGTGTGACCAGCCCCCCCCCCCAACCAATTACTGGGCCCAAAGACCCCAACACCGTGATAAAGCTATAGAAAAGAACGCAGTCATGAAAATCTTGAGCTTCACATTCACTTGGTTTATACATATTCAAAGTAAAATTCTACTATTAAGCAATTGTTGTCATATCTGTGCTCCAGCTCCCCCCCAGTTACTGGGTACGAAGGCCCCGAAGGCTCCAGCACCGCAGGTCTAGCTAAATGGGCCCGTAGGGCCAGGCCTAGAGGCGGGGCCACCAGCTTGATCTTCGTGTGAAGAGAGACCAACACACGGAACCTAAACGAGGTTAACGAGGTATATATATATATGAGAGAGAGAGAGAGAGAGAGAGAGAGAGAGAGAGAGGAATAACTGTAGCCCTAGATTGATTCCAGACTTCTGGGACACCCTGTATATAGGATACCTGATATTTTTCCTGTGTCCAGAGATCTTCCCCATATCCAGTAAACGGGTATAGCTGTATATCTTCTGGTGTAATACCCAAAATAGCTGTATTGGTCCCTCCTAGTTCTTTGTCGAATTATTTCAACCACATTTCGTCATTTTTGGGGTTACGGTATATTATTTTGTTTTATATATATATAATTTATATATATATATATATATATATATATATTATATATATATATATATATATGCCTCGTTTACCTCGTTTAGGTTCCGTGTGTTGGTCTCTCTTTACACGAAGGTCAAGATGGTGGCCCCGCCTCTAGGCCTGGCTTGGTGGAGGAGCGAGTTGCTCTCTTGCGCTCTCCACCGCATATAGCCAGGTACACCCGGCTCATCTGGTAACGTCCTGAGCCAGGCATCTAGCCTTCTCTTGAAGACTTCAACTTTGACCACTGTAACGTTTCTGATGTCCTTTGGAAGCTGGTTAAAAAGTTTTGGCCCCCTAACAACCAAGCTATTTTCCTTCAGAGTTGAAGAGGTCTCTTGTCGGGCCTTTAATTTGGGAACACTACACATTCTGCCTTTCCTATTTTCCAGCGTTGTTTGGATGGTAATTGGGTTTAGTTTTAGGTTTGGTACCAGTTTTTCGATTATTTTCCATATGTAGATTATAGTATACCTCTCTCTTCTTCTTTCCAGGGAGACAGATTTAGTTTACGTAGTCTTTCCCAGTAGTTGAGTTCTTTGCAGCCATCAATCTTGGCTGTGAAATGTCTCTGAGTTTCTTCTAGTTTATTAATTTCTTCCTTTTTATATGGGGACGTCAAAACTGAGCAGCATTCAAGTTTTGGTATGATCGGTGTTCTCAGCAGGGGAATCATTACTGTCTTGTCTCTCCTTCAGAACGTTCTTAGTACCTGTTCCGCGACTCTTTTTGCTTTGTTTATCGCTATCTGATTTTGTGTCTCAAATTTGGCATCATCAGTCATTATTACCCCAAGTCGACCGTTTTCGTGCTTCTCTGAATATATATATATATATATATATAATATATATATATATATATATATATAATATATATATATATATATATATATATATATATAATCTAGGGAATTTATGCGACATTGGGTCTGGGACCGTACTTTGCGTTTCGATGATGTAGCGACCGGTGTTTTGAATTCCATGTAAAGCTGTAGGTTCTCTCCGTCGTATTAGCTTTGCTGCTACGGAGATTAAACGACCCCTACCCAAAAGAAAACCACACACACAAACCATATTGTGGTTAGTGGATGTAATTTCCCAGAAGAGTTCCTTGTTCCATGCACGGTCTGTGTTTAACATATATATATATATATATATATATTATATATATATATATATATATATATATATTATATATAGATATATTCCACTTTGAGTTATCTAACTACAGATCTTTTAGATCTGATATGGTTCGTTCCCACCGATCTGACCGAAATAAAATTAGTTTTCTATACTATAAAAAGGGAGTCCTGTCCGTCCGTCTGTCTATCACGTCTGTCTATCAACACCCTGTATTTACTATTAAGCAGAAAGACTAATCTTACAAATCACCAACCCACACATACCACTATCGCCTACTCAACATGGATTCAGACCTCACCACTCAACCACGACATTACTCATTCATATACAAACAATATATTCGCTCAGTTATGAACTATGCTAGCCCATGCTGGGCACCCATTATCTCAAACACACGCATAAACACCTTACAGACAATACAAAACAACGCACTTCCTATAATTACAGGATGCACTCAAACAACACCAATAGAACACCTGTACACACAAACAAAAATACTGAAAGTTAGGGAACATTTAGACATGAGGGGAACACAATTCATGGCAGCAGCGACAACTAATCCACAACACCCCTGCCACTACATGTGCAATCATGTACCGACACCGCGCACCATTAAGGTAACACCAGAGAGACATTATAACCAAATACTCTATTCCATACCACGCCCCACAGACATCACACCGTACAGAAAACACATACACACACACCTAACCCACAAAGCACTGACACGACTGGGTCCGAATGCGGTCCTAGGTGCGAAGCCGCCACCCATTAACAGGTCAAAGATCAGCCTGAGCAGATTGGATGGAGTTAACATAGCACGATTCCGATGTGGACATCACCCCAACTTACAGACAAAAACACAGACTAGACAACTCTACAAACGACACCTGCCACCCGTGCCAGGACGCACCACAAACAATTGAACACATTATGACAGACTGTACCGCTCTAGCACAACAACGAACACAACACATCACCAGTGCGCTGAACCTCTGGTCCACTCCGGAGAGGGCGATCGGTTACCCGCGTGCCGCCGGCTTGCTCGATCAGGGTGGGCTGATCGGCTAAACAACAACAACAACAACAATTAAGCCATTCTGAACATGGAAATAAATGCGCTTTACTTCGTTTCAACTTTTTACTCTAGCTTCCAATTACCCCCCCCCCCCCCCCCCTCAGTTACTGAAGGTTCAATTATTCGGTCAATAAACTATAGAAAAGAACGCAGCAATGAAAATCTTAAGCTTCACATCCCAACCTATTGTATCAAGATTTGTGAAGCTTAAGATTATCATGGCTGCATTCTTTTCTATAGTTTTATTGAACGAATAATTGACTCCCCAGTACCCCAGGTCTAGTTAAATGGGCCCGTAGGGCCCACTTTAGCTAGTATTTAATTAAATAATTGGTGAAAGTCCTTACATTTATTTACAACTAGCTGTTATGCCCAGCATTTGCTTGGGGTGGGCTGATTGTATTAAATTTTAATTATTGAACTTACTCAAAAGTTAAACTTGAAAGGAAATTTTTTGGCATCCTGGATGGTATAGTGTTAAATGTCGGACTCAGGGCGTTGACTTGCGACGCGAGGACGAACCTTCCTTCGGGCTGTACGCTTTGCTTAAATCTTCGTGCATATATATGTGTGTATATATATATATATATATATTGTGTGTGTGTATATATATATATATATATTGAGAGAGAGAGAAGAGAGAGGTATCCTGCTTAAAAGTAATTTATTTGTATATAATTGAAGGAGTAACACACACACACACACACACACACACATATATATATATGTGTGTGTGTGTGTGTGTGTGTGTGTGTGTTAACCCTTATTATTTATACAATTAATTTTTCTAATAATTCACCAAACCTTTCCTTAAGTGCCACAAACGATTAGAGAATAGTATCTTTACTTTCCTTAATGAGTTTTTTTTATATATATAGGAAGGGGGGGGGCCAAGGGCCAAGAGCTATTTCGTCATGGACTTAAAAATTCATTGAAGGTATACCTGAAATGGTACTTTCGTCTTAAAATTTTAACAACAGTTTAATGGAACCTAAAAGTTGTTCCTGTGTTCATTAAAATTCATTACATTATCAAGGTTTAACCAGAGGCTTCCTTTCTACAATAGTGAAGAAGGGAAGGTATACGGGTCTCTCTCTCTCTCACACACACACACACACACACCACACACACACACACACAGATGTTTTCATTTTAGTTGGGCGGGAGAATGACAAGTGCCATCTCTCCCCCATTCAAAGAAGCTGCGGGCACTTTGTTGTGAGTTCTTAGGTCTTATTTGTCTCTTTGTGAGGCAGTAAAATCCGGGGTTTGGGACCCCAAGACTATGAAGAAGGTTTGCTTTTACAGTAATTAGAAACCTGTCCGAGTGCACTTGCTTGAGCCCGGCCACTTTTCCTTTCCTTCTTTTAATCGGACCTATGCCCATGGGATCGACAAGACCATAACATCGGCACTCTAAAATACTAACTTAACCTAACCTAGCCTAACTTAATCTAACCCACAATACACTTGTTGATAGAATGCAAAGTTGATCAATGTCGTAATCACGTTTTAATCACCGTCAGATTCAGTCAAGTGGGAGACCGGGACTAAAATAGGAGCTCTTATATACTATATACTTTGGACATATATGATAATAGCTTAAGCCATAGGTACGAGCAGCTCGCAGCATCATTGTCAAGTTCATAGAAAATCATCGTATTAACGTATTACAGCAACAATGCTTTGAGTTATCATAATTTTTCGCTCACCAATCTTTATATAATACTGTTCATAAATAGCACGGAAATGGGTAACCGATTTCTACAGTTTCGCAAGGTTTGCAATAATACACCTGATGAATCGAGGGCAATTAGAGGTGGTATTTGTCAATTTCTCTGATTTTAACTGACTGAATTGGAAAGATGAAGACACCGCTCTTATAGCATGTGTCAAACAACTAAATGGAGTAAAATATTTCTGTGAAGATGTATAATGGAAATAAATTCGTTTATGGTTTATAAAACAAAAAGAGAGATAAAGAAAGGAGCGAATGAGAGAATATAAATGATGAGCAGAAAGAAACAGGAAAGGAGACGAAGAAAAGTATAGCAGATACAAACAAACTGAAACACGTTGGAATAACAGGCAAAGTAGGCAAATGGATCTATGAGTACACCTTCCTTAGGGAACGGCAGCACGCCGTAAAAATCTAAGGTATATCATCACCAAGGTATATTTTACTAGCAGAAAAATCGGCAATGCAGAAGAGGTAGAAAGCTCTACAGAGAGACACAAACAGAATAAACAAATGGTCAGAGGACAACAACATGAAATTTAACGAAGAGAAATTTCAGCTTTTGAGATATGGAAGAATGAGGATCTAAAGCGGAAGATATGCCCCAGATAGACAGGAAATTCAGAGAAACGAGAAAGCAATAGATTTAGGTACCGACGATGTGAAATTTGAAACACAAAATCAAATAGCGATATAGAAAGCAAAATGAATTGCGGGACAGGTATTGAGACCTTCAAAAGAAGGGGCAAAAGAGTAATGAGTCCCCTGCTGAAAACAATGATCGTACCAAAACTTGAATACTGCTCAGTTTTGATGTCCCCATTTAAAAAAGAAGAAATTAATAAACTAGAAGACACTAGAAAATAATTTTGTGTCTAATTACTCGATCGAAGCACTTCGTAAAGTGGGAGGTGAGTGCAACTGAGCGATAACTCTCGGGCATTGCTCTGTTACCTCCTTCGAATGAAGGAGCAATGTTCGCGTTCTTTAATGAGAGCGGAATTTGTCCTTCGTCGAGTGATTTTTGCCATATAAGTACAGTATAATGGTTTGGCTATACCCCTTTTTACATTCCTTCATGTGCCTGGTCCTGGTGCTAATTTTTCTTGCATTTGTGATAGAACCTTAGGTATGTCCACCTCCGAAAGAGGTTAACTGATTCGTATCTATGTGAACTAATTCATCCGGAGTTTCCATTTTCATCTCGGACACACAATTAAAATGCTCTTTAAGCATTTAGTTAACTCAATCTTTTGGGGTCATAGTCTCTTATTCCATCTTTTAACGTGCCGACACTTTGTTTACATTTCATTTTCCTCTTCGTAAAGGTGTAGAAATATTTTGAATTATTTTTTTTTTATGCTTTTGCTACTTTGGTTTTCTCCCGTTTGTCTTGCGAATTAATATTTGTTTTAGGTCCGTTTCTGTTGCGCCAAGATTGTTTTTTTTGTTTTATCTGAATATCCTCGGGTCCGTTTTGCTTTTGTGTATATGTTTTATGGTTTATTTCCATTGTCTAAATAACATTTTTTTTTTTCTCTCGAGTTTGTTACGTCTTTTTTCTCTTTTCGGAACATGTTTCAGCAATATTGGTTGTTTTGTTTTTTACCATAAGTAATATTTCTTTTGGGGGGAGGGGGTGGATTCACGTAGCAGCAATTCCAAGTCTACTTCCTTTAATTCCGCATTTATATTTGTCAAATCCAGTTCCTATGAATTTAAGCCTTCAAACATTTCTTCCGTCTCTCTAGGATGAATTTTAGGTCTTCTGGTTCCTAAATTTACTTGTAGAGTTGTAAAAATCCCAGAATTTTGAGAACGGTAAATTTCCGCTAGGAATTTTTTGGAATTTGCGGAAACTTTGGGAAATTTTGGATATTTTCGAAAACTTTCACTTTTAAAAAACGAACGGCTGCGTGTTCTTAAATCAGAGTACTCTGTATAATTTAATTGCTTGAGAAAGGTGTAGAGAGTAATGGAGCCAAGAAAAGTAATTCGAAATACAGTTGGTGATGTTAGTAAATGATTCGCTTCAATATGATTCTGGTATCTGGCAGCAGGGTGGAATTGGAGATGCTAAAATGAGAAACCCCATTTCTTGAAACTTCTTTTAACCCCCCCCCCCCCCCCCCCCCCCCCAATTTATTTGACAAGAAGGAAATTCCCATAAAGCTGGAATATTAAAATGTGAATTTACTGCATATTGACTTCAAAATCAGATTCCTAATTTTAACCAAGTGTATTCTCAACAAACTCACCTGAACTCACCTAAACCCTATTTATTTATACATCGATAATGTCGTTATAAGAAAAATTAGTTTGCGTTACATTTTGATTTATTATCATGTCGTTGTTATTAATTTATCAATATTATATTTCAAACATTCTCCTCTGGAGTAGCTTCGCAAAATATCCCGAGTAAATATATAATTTAAGTTGCTCTAATATCTAATGGCACTGTTGCCTGAGTTTTGTCCTTGTTTGTAATGTTGAGCAGGTGGAACTTCTCAACATAAATAATTTTGTCCTTTTTTCTTTCATATATATATATATATGGAGAGAGAGAGAGAGAGAGAGAGAGAGAGAGAGAGAGAGAGAGAGAGAGAGAGAGAGAGAGAGAGAGAGAGAGAGAGAGAGAGAGTTGACAAAAATAAATAGACACTTTTGGCTTTTTTCCAATTTTTTATTTGGTTAGGAATAAATAATAGCAAATTTGTTGCAATAAGTGGAAGCGGGAAAGAAACAAGGAACTGATTTTTTTTTTGAAGATACACTATCTATTGTTATCAACCTTCTGTGTATATATATATTTAAATATATGAAGAAACTATATATATATATATATATACAAAGGATTCTAGTCGGGAGCGAGACCGTAGCATCTTGACTCAGTTCTGCGTTTATTTTAGCTTGTTTATTGTTTTTGTCCTAAAGTCCTCATGCAGTGTCTTTCCTTTCGGTAAGTAACATATTATTCACACACACACACACACACACACACATATACACACACATTCTTATATAGCTACTGCTACTGACTTATTTTTCACACATATATTTGTCAGCATGGCTTACAGCGTACCCTACAGACACAATGATACAAGAGGATAACACTGACTCGTAATGTATATCGTTTAAAAACATCAAACTTAGCTTAGTCTACTTACGGTGTAGACGAATTCTGAGTATCATCGTAGTCGTAATGATAATCTTGGATGTCGGAGAAATCGGGCGGTTGAGCGGCATTTCCTGGTTGAGACCAAACTAAGGAAAAAAAGAAAAAAAAAACCCAGTTATTATTAAATTATTTAGCGATGAATCTTACTAATAAAAATTTCAAGATGATCATAATTAATGTTTTATTATTTTTAAGGTGGGAAAATATTATCCTTCGCCGAAATAACATTTAAAGTTACCTCATAAGACGATAATTAACATGTTAAGTAATGGGTTTGTTGAAGCATTTATAGGCCATAAGCCTATTAATGGATCCTAGGTTTGTTGAAACATTTATAGGCCATAAGCCTATTAATGGATCCTGTATGGTAAAGTTGAGTGAAGTCCCTATTTATTAACCTCAGTTCTCCTTTAAAAACATCCATTTTACACACACACACACACACACACACATGTGCGCATCTCCGCATGAGTGAGGTGCCTAATTTTTAAAATTTATATATCTAAAAGACTTATTAACCAAATCTAATTTAACCTATCCTAACCTAATCTATCCTAACCTAATTTAACCTAACCTAATTTAACCTAACCAAACCTAATTTAACCTAACCTTAGTGCCATCGAACCGAGAAGGGCGTGATAAGCGTTTCGGACACAATTGAGGGTTCGAACGGCGTTTCCTATTTAGTCATTAAATAGTGAAGTACTCGGTAATTTAACCTAACCTAACCTAACCAACCCTTAATTATCCTAACCTAACCTAACCTAATCAGAACCAACATATCTTTCTTCCGACATTAAAAATGTTTTTAGAATTTTTATATGAATTTTTTGATGTTCCGAGGCACCAAAAAGTGTTACCTCACAAAAAAATTACCCCATTACATCTGTGAATTATCACACATTCGACTTCACTTATACCCAGTTGTCTACACACACACACACTCTGTACGCATATCCACATATGCACGATACCCACTTTTTAAAACCTATATCTTGAAAACTAATTAGCCTAACCTAATTTAATTAAACCTAATCTTATTTAACTAAACCTAATCTTAGTGTCGTCGAATCGAGAAGGACGTAATAAGTGTTCTGGACACAATTGCAGACTTGAAGGGTGGTTTTTTTTTTAAGTCCCTAAATAGTGAGGTACTATGATAATAAAAATCCACTCTAATAGACAGAGTTTATTTCCACAACAGTTTCGATGCCCACTGGCATCCTCTTCGGGTGGATTCGTTTTTCTGTATCCACCCGAAGAGGATGCCAGTGGGCATCGAAACTGTTGTGGAAATAAACTCTGTCTATTAGAATGGTTTTTATTATCATATTTTGACCTTCACGTAGAAAAAAAAGTGAAGTTTTTTGCATTTATTAGTGAGGTACTAACTATCTAACCTAACCTAAACTTTAATTGACCTAACCTAGTCAGGAGTAACGCATCTTTTTACGAACATAAAAATGTTTCAGCATTTTTTATATAAATTTTTAGTGTTACAAAAAATCACTACATCTCCGAATAATTATTACAAACTTGGCGGCAGTAGGCCCTATAATAAATGTAATTAAATTAATTAAAGATTTTTAATGGGGGTCACCAATTTGATCTTTCGGTCAAATACTGTAAGTAATGTCAGTAATAAAGGAAGGTGATTAATAAGATCCGTAGTTTTTTTTGTGTAATTAGGAAAAATAAAATAATTACAGTGATGGCCAATAAGATAGTTCTTATTGAAATACAAATATATTACAATTATTGAATACTGAGAATTACAGGACTAATTAGATGGAGGAAAAAACATTCAATGGTATTAAAATGCAATAATTAAGATGACAAAATACGGTACTTATTAATAGTAATATAGTAAATTCGCGATATTTCGCGATATGTTATAACAGTTTTTATACTTCGCGGACCCCTAAATTACTAGTTAGTAAATTACTAAATTAGTAATTTAGGGGTTCACGAAGTACAACAAGCGGCCGATACCTTCGAGATGTGAAGCCATCATCCATACTCGAGGTCATATGAGGCCCTCCGAGGAAGAAGTGGCTAAGCGACAAACCTAAAAAAAACGCCAGAAAACGCATTCAAATGTTGTACCAAATTTAAGTGGAATCATTTTTAAATTTTTTTCAAACTAGTACAACTTTTAACTGCGTTGTTGGCGTTTTTTACTTTTGTCGTTTAGCCACTTCTTCCTGGGAGGGCCTCATATGCACTGAATATTGAATATTCGCGTGTCTCTGTAATGATGATGTAACTTGTCTGTATTAATTGTCTCGTAATTTGTAATCCGAGTTATGTATTGAACTGGAAGTAACGTCATCTTTGTTTTTTTATTTGTACGTTGGTTCAGAAATATATATTATATATATATATATTATATATATATATGGGAATGAACTCAGAATGGTATCCTGAGTTTTTTATGATACACACAGACCGTGCATGGAACAAGGAACTCTTCTGGGATAATTAAATCCACTATAGTCCGAATAAGTAATGGTAAATGACAAATACCATAGTTTTTCTTTTTCATGATGCTAGCCCGACGTGGGCAACGGGTCACTCTTTGCGAGTGACCCGTTGCCCACGTCGGGCTAGCATCATGAAAAAGAAAAACTATGGTATTTGTCATTTACCATTACTTATTCGACTATAGTGGATTTAATTATCCCAGAAGAGTTCCTTGTTCCATGCACGGTCTGTGTGTATCATATATATATATATTTTTTTTTTTTTTTTTTTTTTTTTTTAAGTTCAGGAAGAACCGATTCGCCTCTATTTAAAAGGGCATATCTCAGCGGAAAAACAAAGAAAAAGGGAGAGGAAAGACAGAGGAAAAAGAAAGGGTGGAGGGGACAGTCGAAGTGGAAAAGACCAAGGATGACAAGGACTGCAGGGTCGAGCCCCATCATCCTTGGGTGCTAGGGCCGGAGGGCGCACGTGAAACCTCCAGGAACAAGCACGTACAAACGAGCACAAAGAGCACTCAAGAGCACGAGCTTAGAACCCCCTTGCGGGTGTATCATATTATATATATTCGTAAAGAACGACGCTTGTATAGGAGATATTCCGCGCAAGACGAGAGAGAGAGAACGAAACAAATGAAAAAATGAGGTAACCACCCGGAATCGAACCCGGGATCTTCCGATTGCCGGTCAGATCCGGGTTCGATTCCCGGGTGGTTACCTCATTTTTTCATTTGTTTCGTTCTCTCTCTCTCGTCTTGCGCGGAATATCTCCTATACAAGCGTCGTTCTTTACGTTATTTATACTGCGTGTTCTTTGCAGTTGAATGTATATAATGTTACGGCATGCGGAAGGTGCCCCCTTAGGGCATTGGTTTCTGCGAGTATGTAGAAGAATTACGGCATTTGGAAGAGTGAGGCCCATGGTGTAATGGTATCGCATCTGACCGGCAATCGGAAGATCCCGGGTTCGATTCCCGGGTGGTTACCTCATTTTTTCATTTGTTTCGTTCTCTCTCTCTCTCGTCTTGCGCGGAATATCTCCTATACAAGCGTCGTTCTTTACGTTATTTATACTGCGTGTTCTTTGCAGTTGAATATATATATATATATATATATATATATATATATATATATATATATATATATATATAGGGTGGCGCAAAAGTCAGGGCACTGAGGAACTATGCTTCTTCAATGCAAATATATATAAATAAATAAATTGGGGACCGGACACTGTACCTAATGTTTTCAGATTTTTTCTTATGTAAAATGTTGTTTTATATTGGCGTTTACCAATATCGGAAAGAAAAAATTGGTTTAACCAATCAAATTATCCGCCAACCAATCCACATTTGTAATTTTTAAGGCGTTCAAGTTTGATATACAAAGAATAAAATGCATAGTTGGCGCAGTAATTGCACGGTTGGCGCAGTAACTGCATCGTTGAATAAGATTGGTTATCAGATAGTTAATCAATTAATTAGGTCGTTAAAATCAATTTTTTTTCTCAATGAAAGGTTAATAAGATGAGGTCTTTAAAGCGAGTAGGGGACCAATCGCAAGAACCGTCCTTTGTAAGTTCGTTATTTTAAGTGCCATACGAAGGGATGGCTTTAGTGTCTAATAAATTCCCGACTAATTAATTAAAGTGTGGCACTATGAGACGAGTGCCAAGAAGTGACATTCGGGATTTCCGTTATTGTATTTATAATAAGCAATTAAAATTTAATTTCGCTTTAAGAGGGGAAACAGGGTTTCGATCCCTGTAGTCAAGTACTTCTATTAGGTTGTTTCACTTTAGAGGACGAGTTTTGAGATCACTTACTTTATACAAACAAATGAACTATTTTACGTAAGACTTTTTGAAATAAACTGTACACTATGTTTGCTATATTTAAGACATAGATTTATTCGTTTTTTATATTTAAGTTTTACAAAGAAAACTGATCGAATAAAAGGTAAACTATTTTAAAAATTGGAATTTTACTATTACTATTGGAAGTTTACTATTACTATTGGAAGTTTATTATCATAAATATGGAATTAAACTGCGTGTCTATTTATGTGGCATGCGCACTACCATTCCCAAACATATGCAGTCGACACTCTTATACCTCTGAGACCAAGAGGTTCCTCGCCTTCGATATAAAGATAAGCAAACTCGTAAAAGTCATCTTTTCAATGTAGGAGAAACCAAAATAATTTTAATTACCTTTGATTCGCTTTTTCTGCGGGGTGGGGGTGGGGGGGGCTTGATTGGAGAAAAACTCTCGTAATTTTCATTCCATTTTAATATTAATTTTAATTTCCCGGGCCACGTCAGCAAACCAACTTACGCCAATTTTTTTTTCCATTTTTAAATTAATGGACAATTAATTTGAGGCGAACTTTATATACGTTTTTCTTTTTTTTTAATTAAGTTTAACAAATGGAATATTTAATTGTAAAAATGCTCTTTCTTATTATATACAAATCGCTTTCGTACGTGCAACGATTTACATAAAAAAAAAATAGTAAATGAATGAATAGAATTTAAATAAAATGGAATAAAAATATGTAAATACATAATAAGACTTTTAAGTCATTTAAATTGAAAAAAAAAATGAAACAAATGGAGTTTTTAATTGCTTTAGTTCCGGGTCCCTTCTTGCCATATACGTGTTTGCACGACTCATTAAATACTTTTGTTTGAAGAAATTCACTAGTGGCCGGAAAGGAAAAATGAGGGGGGGAAATATTCCTAAAAAAATAGGGAAGACTGTCCTTAAAGAAAACGGGATATTGTTCAAAAACAAAAACGGTCAAAATAACTCGAAATTTAAGGACTCAAAAAAAATAACGAGGGACTCTCTCTCTCTCTCTCTATATATATATATATATATATTATTATATATATATATATATATATATATATATATATATGTAAAGAACGTTCCGCACAAGATGAGGAGGAGAACGAACAAATGAAAAATGAGGT